>JAQZBX010080847.1:0-13762 GCA_029593785.1 Cabassous unicinctus | reverse complement strand
AAAAGCTAAATATAGAACTACCATAGGACCTAATAATGCCACTACTAGATATATGCCCCAAAGAATTGAAGGCAGAGACTCAAAAAAATATTTGCACACTCATATTCATAGCAGCATTATCCACAATTTCCAAAAGATGGAAGTAACCCAAGTGACTATCAACTGATGAATGGATAAATAAAATGTGGTGTATACACACAATGGAATATTATCCAGTCATAAAAATGAATGAAGTCCTGATACATGTGACAACATGCATGAACCTTGAAGATATCATATTGAATGAAGTAAGGCAGACACAAGGGACAAATATTGTATGATCTCACTGATTTTTTTTTAAAGATTTATTTTATTTATTTATTTATCCCCCCCTTTGCTGCTTGTGCTTGCTGTGTCCATTTGCTGTGTGTTTTTCTGTGTCTGCTTGTCTCCCTTTGTTGCGTCATTTTGCTGTGCCAGCTCACTGCACTGCGCAGGCCGTCAGCTCACCGTGCAGTGCGCGTGGCTGGCTTACCTTCACCAGGAGGCCCCGGGAACAGAACCTGAGGCCTCCCATGTGGTAAAAAGGAGCCCAACCACTTGAGCCACATCTGCTTCCCTGATCTCACTGATTTGAAACAATTAGAATAAGCAAACTCATAGAGTCAGAATCCAAAATATAGGTGACCAGGGGATGGGATGGGAATAGGGAATGGGAAGTGAAGGCTTAAAATGTAGAGTTCCTATCTGGAATGATGGAAATGTTTTAGTAATGGATGGTGATGATGATAGCACAACATTGTGAACACAATTAATGGCACAGAAATATATATCTGAATATGATTAAAAGAAGAAATGCTAGATTATACATATGGTAACAGAATAAAAATTTTTAAAGAAATCTATGGGACTACACTAAACTAACAGTTAACTCTAAGTTAAAACCATGGATTTTAATTAATAGTACAATTATAAAAATTATCTATCATCAATTATAACAAATGTTCTACACTAATACTAGGTGTTGGTAGTGGGTGGTATATAGGAATCCTGTATTTCATGCATGATAGTTTTATAAACCCATAACTTCTCTAATAAAGAAAAGTTTAGAGGGGGAGAAAAAGAAGAAAATAAATGAATGACAATAAGATCAGTGAAAGGAATAAAGAGAGTGTAGCAACTACTAATCTAGAGTCTAGAATGGGGACACACACTGGTAAAACAAAAATGATCCCTATTTGGCAACCAGTCAATCAGAACCTTTGCCTATTTAATCATGTCATTTGCTTTCTGGTCCTGAGGATACTTATTTAAAAGGATGTGCCCTTTCTCTAATGGAGGATGTTGTTGACTGGTCAGTTTATCATAGGGATTTTCCAGTAAGGTACAATTATATAGTGCTCTTTGAATATTCTTGCTTTAAGAACTGTAATTATTCTGCCAACCATGCTTGTGGTTGAACCACCCCCTTTTGCTATAACTAGTTCATTTCTTTATCTCCCCTGCCCAAGGAGGAACTAATTATTGGCATTCAGGGACTTACAATGGCAATGGGTGACATTAGGAATATTGGAAGTTGGTAGCTTGGCTTCTTTATAAACAAATATTATTTAGACATATTAATAAATAAATTTATGGTAGCTGAGATCTGGAAATTTGAATTAATCTTTTGTTCAAATTTCAAAAGCATTTTTGGGGGCCTATATGCCCAGGCATCTGGGAAATCTCATGTGTATATTTATGACAGCAAAATCTGCCACTAAAAGAAAAAAAAAGAGCCCTGCTGCATTGCTGTAGTAAATGAATCTTTAAAGATTGAACTCTAAATTAAGTATGAGTTGAGCCCAATATAGTCATCCATAAAAAGGAAGTATACCAATCTGTCTGTGAAATATCCCTAGTGTCAATGGATATATAAATGAACCAACAACTGAGCCTTCATTACCACTTCTTCCCATAATTAATTTGTGAGCAGAAAAATTCATTTTTATAATTACAAACAATAAAAAATGGCACGAAATGTGTTTAAAACATGCTGTTAATGGGCAGTAGGTTAAGCAACCTCCAAAAAATGTAATGCCAATTGATTAGTAAAAGATTCAGCTCCACTTATTCTGACCTACCAAATTTCTTGACTTGGTCACTAGAGTACTGCATGCTGCTAGCTGTCAGGTTACATCACCTGCATAAGAATCAACTGATCTTGACAAACTGAATTCTCCAGTTCTGGTAAGGACATAGTCACTTGAATTTGTCTTCAAAAAGAGCTATTTTAAATCAGCTCTTGACTAGCTAGGGCCTAATTATCTAGTTCTTTTTATCCAGTCCTGTGCCTTCATTCATCCCTCCCTCCTTGCCTTTTGGTGAATTCAGTCCTCATTAATTGACTCACCAGGAGGTGGCGGGGTGAGAAAAGAGAAGGAACTTAATGGGCCAATTGAGCAAATGGATACAATTCTGGGGCTTTCAGTATTTTTCTTATTTTATCAGTCATATAGACATTAATCAACTGCTTCAGAAAAGTGTGACTTAAGAGAATAACAACAACAAAAAAAAGCCATCTAAAATTTGAGACTTAGTAAAGCAAATTTAAATAGCACAGAAATGGTATTATTTTCTAATCTTCAAGTTCATGATTTAATTTCTGAAAGTAAATAAAATGGTATCTTGAATGGTTAAATTTTAAGATGTGCTCTATAACTTCTTCTCTGGTTTGTGTGTAAAATAATTTCTTGGGTTATGTTTGAAAGAAAAATAATTTGTCTAAAAATGTACATCTTTGTGAACTGATGTATTTATGTTCAAACACTCAATGATTGTTTTTTCCTTTCTCAAACATGAAATTAAAGTCCTCAGAAAAATAGGCATTTAGATAGTACTGGGTTTTAATCAACAGGATACTCATTATTTACATACATTTAAAACAAATATGCATACACATAGATACATGGAAGAGAAACTGCACTGTAATTTGAATGGGGGAGGGGACTTAAAACACTGGAAAAGCATTTAGCACAAACTCTAGTCCCTTCAGTCTTTTCTATATGGAAGGAAATAGGGGGAAACTTGCAGGATTAAATCAATTAATGATTGAATAAATACCTCAACATTTTGAGTGAGTACACATATTCTTCAAATTCATGGATGGTTTCATTCTTTCATCCAACAAGTACTTATTGAACACCCAGGCCACTGTGCTGGCATTGGAAATGCTGTGAAGATCCAGACAGACCAAGTCTTTGGCTACACAGAACTTTCATTATGGAACAAATCCTGACAAAGGATCATCATTATGGGACAAACTCAAAGGATCACCAATAGAGAAGAGAGCACAAAAATTGCTTTGCTGACTAACTGCCCAACATTCAACACTTCTGTGGGTGGCAGGTTGATTGCCTAGACAGGTATAAATCAAGCATTCTCTGCAGTTCATGCTTTGCCTTTTTACTCATAAAAAGTGCTTGGGGGGACACAAGTTGGTACTGGTTGGAGCCCCTCAAACACCACCACCTTTTTGCTGAAGAACAAAGGCAGGCTTGAAACAGAAGGCTACCATTCCTTAATAAGTTTTTTTTCTTCCTGAACTCATAGGCAAAGCATTGTTTTCGGCACTGAAGGGAATGCAACAAACGCACAAAGAAGGAATGTAATTTAGCAGAAGGTATAAATAATATTAGTATAGAGTTTTCTTTAGAATTCATGACAACCTTTCATATATGTATTTCACATAAATTTTTTTCTGAAAACAACCATGTGAGGTAAGACAAGAAGATGGTATTATGCTCAATTCTTAGAGGAAGAAACTGAGCTCAGCAAAAATGAATGACTTTTCCAAACTATCACCCAGCCAGGAATGGAGTAAGACTTAACTTAGTTCTCACTTATGAATATTTACACTTTCCCCCACATCTTGCTATTTTCCATAAGAATGCTAATAATAAATAGATCTTCATTCATTTATTCATTCATTCATTGAACATTTTGCATTTGCCAGCCACTGTGAAAAGTGCTAGGGATACAAAAATAAACTATTGCCTGCTCTCACGGTGTTCACACACATTTGAGTAGCACTGTATAGCTTATAAAACTCTTTTCACAGAAATGATACAGTCATCACTACATTCTGTACAATATATCATTATTATTTCTAGTTTACATATCAGGAAACAGAGGCTTAGAGGAATTTAATAACTCACTTAAAATCATGAAGATAGTAGGGGCTCAGGAAGATTCAATCATTATTTAGCTGTTAAAGGGAGTACAGAACTACAGAACATTGACTCCAGACTTTTTTGGACATGTATCTCTCACTAAAAACTTTTGAGCATGCACTGGTAATACACATTAAAAAAAATTTTTTTTTTTAGATGCTATACATGTGCAACTATATCAATACACTAAATGCTTCACCAAACTAAAAAAATTAAAATGAAAAAATGTGAAACAAAAAAGAAATACAAATAGAAGTTCTAATATTTACTTCTTGTACCCTAATGGATTTGAATGCATACCCTTGAGGGTACACATACCTTTCTTTAGTAATCACTGGTGTAATAGACCATGAATACTAAACAAGCATTAAAAGGGGGACAATGTTGGTGGGTGGTATAGTGGTGATACTTGCATTGAGTTGTGGGTGTTTGTTAAGCTATTAGCAATATAGAAAAATCTGAGCTTCAGATTCTAGTCTTGAAAGTCTATCATACTCACCTCTACCAGTTTGTTTCTTGGTTTCATTTCTTAGCTTTTCTGACAAACTGACCATCAAAAAGCTTGAATGCAAATAATTGTAAACAAGAACATTTTGAAAATGAATGTCTGTTCTGCAAGCACAAAAAGGAGAAATATATAGACTTGTATTTCATTCATGTGACAATCACACAAAACTCAATTTAAAAAGGAACATTTGAAATGTAGTAACATTTTATTTCAATTCCCAACTAGCTAGTAACATAAATTTTGTTGTTTGCAATAATTACATCACTCTATGAAAACATTTAGTTTTCATTCATGGAGAAGAGATAATTTAACCCCCTAAACCAACTTAGTTGAGCTCCATTTTAATTACTTGTTTCTAATTTGTGCAAACTCCCTTTTCACAAAAAGCATTTTCCATCTCAAATTTATGGCAATATTGAAATACAATTTTTAGATGTTAGCTCAATGAATAGTTTTTATTGAAAAAGATAAGTCAATTGTAATCCAATTTTCTTTGAGGGATCTAAAATATATAATTAGGTATATACACTCATTTAACAAAAAAGTCCCAAATCTAACATATGCATGTGCACGTGTACACACACACACATACACACACTTATATACACACAACCAAGCCCAGTCTTCTAAAATTAGTTAACAACAAGCAATGGAATAATAAACAAAAGTTTCCCTCAATACAATTGTGTTACAAGACTTTAGTAGGCAAAATTCATAGTTTAGTCTCTGGACATGGTGCCTCCTAGAATTTTGCAACATGATGGCACTGGTCCTTGAATATTAAGTCAGGACAAATTGTTGAAGAAATGGAAATATGGTTTTTGTAAGAGGTAATGATATCTCATTGTTATATTAGGGACCTTTGAAAACTAATTGGACATAGTTAAGACTTTTAAAAAGCTTTCTCAAAGTTCAACAATAACGATCACTAAAAATTGAGTCATTGCAATTTTTGGGAATATTTCATCATGAATAGGGAGCTCAGTTTCAGTTTATTTGTTTATATTCCATTTCTATTCAAGAAGAACTGTGATGGCTTATGTAAAAATTTTTTAAAGTAACATAGCTAGTAAATGTTGAAGTCAAGGAAAAGAATGAGGAAATAGAAGTATTTGGAGAAAAGTTAATTTATAATACAGGATGATGATGTAAGACCTGTCATTCAAGATAAAAAGAAGTCTTAATATCTAAGGCATATTAGAGTTTCAAAGCCTTCATCACTTACCCTAATCCATTTCATCCAGGAGTAATTTAGGAGATATTGCTCACAGTTAATTGAAAAAGATAGTTTATTATAATATTTTGCCTAAAGATGCATTGAAGAGCTGAACCTCACTTTGTAACATACTAAAAATGAATTGGACTTCTGGGAAGACAGAGGATTAGAGAGGCGGAGAGATCACTTCTTTCCCAGAAAAAATAGCTAGAGGACAGGCTGAGACTGTCTGGAGGGCTGCTCTGGGGCTCAGGACACCAGGGGAAGGTAAGACACCACCCAGAAGAGAGAGGAGTGAAGGAAAGGAGTCTCAGCTAGCTGAAAAATCCCATGAGTAAAGCTACAGCAGTAGCAGCTGGCACCCATTCCCCCATCCTCGGAGCAAACTCCAGTCTGCTGACTGCAGCAGCTGTGGACTGAGGGAGTTGCCAGGGTCCTCTTTCCCAAGAAAGGGGAGAGGGAGGGACATAGCCTACAGCAAATTCAGATTTTGGCATATGAACTTGGTCTGCTGTGTTGGAGGGGTCACACACTTCTAGGCTGGTTTGGGCCATGATACTGTTTGCACTGAGAGGTGGCAGGAAACTAAAGACACCTCCCTATTGTCCTAAGATGGTTGCTGAAGAAGCACAGAGAGAAAGAGTGCAGCCAGCCAAGGGAGGAGAACAGCTTCTGAGAAAGTTTGTTTGTGAGGCTTGACCAGCCCTGAGGACATTGCTTCTGCGCCACCCGCCATGGAGTTACACTGAATGAATCCCCTGCTAGCACCTGGGGTCTTAGCTGAGAGGTCTGCCAAAGAGAGCCATCTGATAGCAGACCAGAAAAGTGCATGGAAAGGGGGAAATAAATAAATAAATAAATAAATAAATAAATAAGGAAATCAGGTGCCTTTACTGCCCCCATCTCCAAGGACCATAGAAACTGGTATGCATCCCATTACTGGGTCCTTAGCCCTGGTTTGAGCACTTAAACAAAGACAATCCTAAATACCTAGAACAAGTTGAATCAAGAGTCAAAAAGCAGTGGTAGAACACAGCAACTTAATAGTAAATCCCTAGGAAAGAGAGAGAAACTGAACATCAGAGTAAACTCAGCATCACAATCAGATGCCTAGACATCAGCAAAAAATTACAAGCCATCCTAAGAAAAAGAAAGATATGACTCAGGCAAAAAGAAGAAATCAAAGCTCCAAATGAGGCACAGGACTTGAAACAACTAATCACTGAGGTTCATACAAATCTCCTACATTAAATCATGGAGTTGAAGGGCAACGTGGCTAAACAAATAAAGGACATTAAGAAGACACTGGGTGAGCACAAAGAAAATTTCAAACCTTGGAGTGAAAAATAACAGCTTATGACAATGAAAGCCACAATAAGTGAGATTAAAAATACAATAGAGGCACAAAACAGTAGATTTGAAATCATGGAAGAAAGAATGAGTGCTGTAGAGGACAGAACATCTGAAATGAAAAAGAGAACAGAGAGAGAAAAGAATGGAAAAAATTGAGCAGGGGCTCAGGTAGTTGAATGATAGCATGAAGTGCACCAACATACGTGTTATGAGAGTTCCATAAGGAGATGAGAAGGGAAAGGGGGAAGAAAGAGTATTTGAGGAAATAATGGCCAAAAATTTCTCAACTCTCATGAAAGACATAAATATACATACCCAGGAAGCACAGCATACTCCAGTTAGAATAAATCCAAATAGACCTACCCGAAGAAACATAACACTCAGAATGCTGAATGCCAAATGCCAAAGATAAAGAGAAAATTCTGAAAGCAGCAAGAGAGAAGCAAAATATCATATACAAGGGACATACAATAATTTAGTATAAATTTCTCTTCAGAAACCATGGAGGTAAGAAAGCAGTGCTATATATAAGTTACTGAAAGAGAAAAACTGCCAGCTGAGAATTCTGTATCCAGCAAAACTGTTCTTCAATTTTGGGAGTAGAGCGTGGTGAGCTGATGATCAATATGGGCAAGACTTATGATGAGGTGGAAGGTGTGATTTGACAGTGGATAGGGGTGATAGTGCAGGGATGGGAGTGGGGTCAATGGTGCTGGAATATGAGGGGGTGGGAGGGTTGTTGGACTATCCATGGAACTGGGGGGAGGGCTAGAGGAAGGAACAGATGAACTCTTGGGATTTGTAAGTCTGTGGTTAAAACTACAATGGTGGGAATGTTCTTTTGGCAGATATGGCAAGGGAAGGTTCCTGGGGCAGGGCATTGGGGGTGGGGGGGGATATGTGGGATAGGGCACACCTGGGGCAGGCTTCTATGGAATATGAAAATATTAATCTTGTTATAGTGTATTATCTCAATGGGTGGAGACCCACACAATAAACAGGAAAATATTAAACTCCCATCCTGGGTAGTCCTGCTAGGTTCTCAATTAGAGGGGCAAGAATCTCTTGAGAATATAGGCAGTCCTAATAAAAAGAAAACAGACCAATATGTCAAACCCTCAATACTAATGTATGTAACTATGAGCCTTAGTCTTCAAAAATTGAAACTTAGTAATTACCATGGGTCATGAGGGGTGGAGGAGGGAATAATAGAATAGATGGAACATAGGGCATTTTTAGGGCATTAGAATTGTTCAGCATGATCTTGCAATGATGGATAAAGGCCATCATAAATTTTGTCAAAACCTTTAAAAGTGTACAGTGCAGGGGAGCAGATGTGGCTCAAGCGGTTGTGTGCTCACCTCCCACATGGGAGGACCCAGGTTCAGTTCCCGGTGCCTCCTAAAAAACAAACAAACATAAAAACAAGCAAAACATATGAAAGAAACCAACTCAGGGAAGCCGATGTGGCTCAGTGGTTGAGTGCCAGCTTCCCACATATGAGGTCCCGGGTTCAATCCCCAGCCCCCAGTACCTCAAACAACAACAAAAACTAAACACTGTACAATGCAAAATGTAATCCATAATGTAAACCATTGACCATGGCTAATAGTCATACTTCAATATTTGTTCATCAATTGTAACAAATGTACCATACTCATGTTAGATGTTATCAATAAGGGAAAAAGGGTGGTAGTAGAATATAGGGGAATCCCCTATATTTTCTATGTGACTTTTCTGTAACCTAAAGCTTTATTTTTGTATTTTGTTTTTAAAAATAATCTATTTTTATTCATTTATTTTTTGGCTTTGTTTTGGGGGAGGTTTTGGATTGCAGAAGGGTCACAACTGTGGCAGGGGAGAATCACTAGTGTGGGGTGTTGGTGATGGGGGTGTGTGAGGAGGGCATGCCTTCATAGCATATGAATATGTTCAAATGGTCATGGGGTATTGTTTTGGTGGGTGGAGATGCATACAATAACCAAAAGAATATTGAATTCCCATCCTGGAATTCTCTAATAGAGCACCAAAAATCCCTAGAGTGCATGGGCAGTGCCTAGGGAAGGAGGACAGACCAATATGCCAGGCCCTTGACATTGATGGTTGTACTTATGAACCTTGTTCTTATGAAATTGAAAGTTAGCTTAGTATTATATGTTGCTTAAGAGTTATCTCCTGAAAGCCTCCTTATTGCTCAAATGTGGCTTCTCTCTAAGCCAAACTCAGCATATAAACTCACATGGGACATGAATCCCGGGGATGAGTCTCCTGGGCACTGAGGGATTATTACCATGTGCCAACTAGCGATGCATTTGGAAAAAGGCCTTGACCAAAAGGGGGAAATATTCGATTCAAATGAGTTTTTAATGGTTAAGAGATTTCAAAGTGAGTCAGGAGATCATTCCAGAGGTTACGCTTATGCAAGTTTAAGCAGGATCTCATTGACTGCCACAGTAAACAGTGCCTCAACCAGGGGTGTTCCTGAGGGCTCTAGAGACTTCTGGACAGTATAGGCAGGGCTGACAATCTCAGGAATTCAACATCCTTTCAGTGGGCCTTACCTTGGAATATATGTTTCCCAATGTAACAGAGTTAGACTAATTTATAATTTCCCTATACATGGATCTTCTGCCCCCCCTTTTTTTGAACCTATAATTAGCATTATACTCATTAAATATATGTCCCAGAGACTTAACTCTTTGGTCTGTTCATATGCTGGTTGAGCCCTGAATCTCAGCGGTGTTGCAACACTTACTCTCCAATTCACTGGACTCGCCCAGGACAACTAACAAAATGATGATGATGGACAATGCCCTTCTCCCAAAACAGAGTCCCTACAACTGCAAGCAAGACAATTCCATCTGTCTGCCCCATAGGATCTAAGCCCTGTCTCAGTCAGAAACAGAATGAGCATCACCATCCTAAAATCCTCAAGATTGAGGAATGAACAACATAAGAGGGGAATGCAACTATGGACTAAAATAGACTTATTACTTTAGTAATGGAGGAACCATTATACATTTTGTCAAAACCTATAAAAATCTGCAGTGCAAAGTGTAAACTATGATGTAAACTATTGACCATGGTTAGTAGCAATGCTTCAATATGTATTCATCAATTGTAACAAATGTACCACACTAATGATACATGCTGTTAAAGGGGAAAAGTTTGTAGGGATGTGGTGTATATGGGAATCTCCTATACATATTTTTTGTTTTAGTTTTTTTCTCTCTCTCTTTTCCCCCTATATTTTTGATATATCATTTACATAATCTAAAGTTTCTTTAAAATAAAATAAAAATAAAAAAAACAAAACAAAACAAAAATGGCCTACTCAATGGGAGAAAATAATTGGAAATCACATACCTAGAAAGGATTTAATACCCATAATATATAAAGAGATCTTACAACTGAACAATAAAAAGACAAATGTCTCAAATAAAAAGTGGGCAAAAGATCTGAATAGATGGTTTTCTAAAGAAATACAAATGGTGTAAAAAACACATGGAAAAATGTTCAACATCACTGGCTATTAGGGAAATGCAAATCAAAGGTATAATGAGATATCATTTCATACCTACTAGAATGGCCACTATTAACAAAACAGAAAACTACAAGTTTTGGATAGAATGTGGAGAAATAGGAATGCTTATTCATTGTTGGTGGGAACATTGAATGGTATAGCCACTGTGGAAGTCTGTTTGGCGGTTCCTAAAGAAGTTAGCTATAGATTTCCCATGTGACCTGGCAATACCACTACTAGGTATATAGCCAGAAGAACTGAGAGCAGTGACACAAACAGACATCTGCACACTGATGTTCATGGCAACATTATTCACAATTGCCAAAAGATGGAAACATCCCAGGTGTTCATAAACTGACAAATGGGTAAAAAACTCTGGTATATACACACAAAGGAATATTATTTATCTGTAAGAAGAAATGAAGTCTTGAAGCATATGACAACATGGTTGAACATGAAGGACATTATGTTGAATGAAGCAAGCTGGGCTCAAAAGGTTTCATTTCGCTGTTATAAACTAAGTATAATGTGCAAACTCACAGAGTTAATAGCTAGAATATAAGTCACCAGAAAATAGACTGTGGTTAGAGAATGGAAAGCTGAGGTTTAATCTGTGCAGAATTGGTAAAAAGTTGTTTGTAAAGGTTTGGAAATGAATAGAAATGGTGAAAGTGCAGCATAGGATTTTTAATTAATAGCAATAACATATGGGTATTATAGTTTGTTTTCTGTTGTTTCTTTTTCCTTTTTTTGGAGTAATGAAAATGCTCTAATACTGATTGAAGTGATAGACAAATCTGTGATTATACCAAATGCTGTTCATTGTACACTTTAAATAAATTATATGGTTTATGAACAAAAAAATAATAGGGTGGTTTGGGGGAAAAATACACCAAATGTAAGATATGGATTGTAGCTAGTAGTAATTCTTTGATGATGCTCTTTTATAATTTGTTATAAATGTTTCACAACAATGCAAGGTGTTGGTGGTGGGGTGATATATGGGACCCCTGTATGATGTTATGCATGTTTGCTTTTTAAGTTAACAACTTTTACTATACATTTATTTTTTAAGTATGTTCCTATATGAATGATATACTTCAATAAAAATTTTTTAATGCAAAAAATTAATTGGTTGAATTGGCCACTTGGTTGCATGTGGATTTGGTGGTCACGTCCCCCATCCAACCTGACTCAAGGGAGGGTGGGAACCTGATTCAGGCAGAATACTTAGATGGTTAAGAAAAACTTTTTTTTTTTTAAGATTTTACTTTATTTATTTATTTTTCCCCCTACTCCCTTGTTTTGCACTCACTGTCTGCTCGTTGTGTGCTTATCTTATATTTAGAAGGCACTGGGAACTGAACCCAGGACATCCCATGTGGGAGGGAGGCGCCCAAAGGCTTGAGCCACCTCTGCTCCGCCTTGTTGTGTCTCTCATTGTGTTTCCTCATGGTTATTCTTCATTGCATCATCTCATTGTGTCATCTCGCTGCGTCAGCTCACCGCACCAGCCCATTCATTGCATCAGCTGTCTTGCTTGTCTTCTTTAGGAGGCACCAGGAACTGAACGTGGGACCACCCATGTAGTAGGTGGGTGCCCAACTACTTGAGCCACATCTGCTACCCAAGAAAAAGTTTTTATAACCTCCTATTAAGGGCAGACCAAGTTCTGGGAAGATGGCTTCAGAGTAGATTGGAAGGGCTTACCTCTCTTACAAAAACAGCAGAGGAAGGGCAGAAGCTTTCTGAAGCAGCTGCTTTGGGTTCTGCAGAACAGTGGAAGGCCACACATCATCCAGGAGGGAGTGGGACAGTGAGACAAAGAGACTGACATGAAAACTGTGCATCATCACTCATGTGACAGGGAATGGCCCCATCCCTGAACAGCGTTGGTAAAACCCATGGCTGACTGTCCCCAACTGAAAGCAGAGTGGACATTTTTCTACCTGGGAGGAGGGTGGGTACACTAGAGCGCAGAGTGTGGTTTCTCTTCAGCAAGTTTAAACAGCAGAGCCTGGCTTTGCATCTCAGCTCTAACCAGCCCAGAAATAACAGCCAGAGGAGGCTCCCCCATGGAAAGGTTTGCTGAAGAGGGCCATCTGCTGGCAGGTTGGGAAAGTGAAGAAAAAAGACTTTTTCAGGTTTGTCCTGTCCCTATCCCCCTGCCCACTTGGATCTGGTTTTCACCCCGTTAGTGGGTCCCTGGCCCTGTTCTGATAACTTAAGCAGGGAAATTTTAAAGATTTAGAATAAGTTCAACCAAAAATCAAAGAAAAGCCATGGAATGAAATACTCAATAGCAAAATGTCAGGCAAGAGAGAGAAATTGACCATCAGGGTAAACTCACCATCATAATAGATACCTAGACATCAGCAAAAAAAATGAAGAAATAGGAATATATGGCCCAGCCAAAGGAATGAATAAAAAATCCTAATGGCACATAGAATTTTTTAAAAAGATTTATTTATTTATTTCTCCCCCCCCACAATTGTTTTTTGTGCTCGCTGTCTGCTCTCTGTGTGTTTATCTGTGTCTGCTTGTCTTCTCTGTAGGCAGCACTAGGAACCGATCTTGGGACCCTCTGGAGTGGAGAGAGGCTGCTCAATCTCTTGTGCCACCTCAGCTCCCTGATTTGCTGCATCTCTCATTGTCTCGATTCTGTGTCTCTTTTTGTTGTGTCATCTTGCTGCACCAGCTCTCCGCACTGACCAGCACTCTGCCTGTGCCAGCTCTCTATTCAGGCCACCTTGCCATGTGGGTAAGCTTGCTTTTCACCAGGAGGCCCCGGGAATCAAACCCTGGACCTCCTATATGGTAGACAGGAGCCCAATCACTTGAACCACATCCGCTTCCCAAATGATGTATTTTTTTTTTAAAAGATTTATTTTATTTATTTATTTCTCCCCACCCCCTCACAGTTTGAACTTGCTGTGTGGTGTGTCTTTAGGAGGCACTGGGAACTGAACCCA
>JAQZBX010080846.1:0-13762 GCA_029593785.1 Cabassous unicinctus | reverse complement strand
TGATGGCTGCCACATTGTGTATTAATCATTTTGGTCATATTAGACCATTTTCATTACCCCCAAAATATTAAAAATAAAGAACAAACAAACCAAAAGCCCCTACCCCTTAGTAGCCACCTTTCAATCTATCTTTCCCCTGCTATATAAACTGCTGATCTATTTCCATCTCTGTAATTTATTTGTATTTACATTTTTTATAAATGGTGTCAAACAATATAGAGTACATATTCTCTAATTTCTTTCACTTAGTATACTTTCTTTTTTAACATTGATGGAAGATTATGAATATAGTAGTGAACACCTGTATTAATTCCTATTTAAGTATACAGCTGGAAATGGAATTTCTCTGCTTTCTGGTAATTCTGTGTTTAATTTAGTGAAGAACAACCAAACAGTTCTCCACAATGGCTGCATTTTTTACATTCGCACCGGCGGTGTATGATGGTTGCAGTTTATCTACATCCTTGCCAATACATTTTATTTATTTCCTGATTTATTTTATTTTATGAATATGCTGGTGGCTTTGAAGTGGTATATAATTATAGTTTTGATTTACATTTACCTAGTGGCTAATGATTATCAGAAGGTTTTCATATTAGCCATGTAGCCCATTTCATGTATCTTTGTAGAAATATCTACTCAAATCATCTGTCCACTTTACAATTGGGTTGTTTGCATTTTTTTGAATTTTAAAAGTTCATTTTATGTTCCCTTATTATTTAAATGATTTCTAAATAATTTCTTCCAAGATTTACACCTATGTTATCATCTAAGAATTTTATAGCATTAGCTCTCATATAAAGGTCTTTAATCTAGTTGGGTTAATTTTTATACAATATGATGTGAGAGTCCAAGTTCATTCTTCACATATGAATAGTCTGTTATCCCAGCACCATTTGTTGGAGTGATTATTCTTTCCACATTTATTAGTCTTAGTATTATTGTAAAAAATCATATGGCCATAGATGTATAAGTTTATTTTTGGCCTATTAAATCCATTCAATGTTTCTATATTTTTATCATTATGCCAGTAATACACTCTTTGGTTAATGTTAGGTTGCAGTAAGTTTTATAATCCAAGAATGTCATGTCTTAAATTTTGTTCTTTTATATATATATATATTGTTTTGGATATGAGGTTACTTACTATGCTATATGGAGGTTAACTTTTCAATTTCTGCAAGAAAAAACAAAAACAAAAACAAAAAAACAAACTTTTGGGGTTTTGATAAGGACTGCATTGAATCTGCATTTTGCTTTGAGGATTATTGTCATCTTAATGATCTAATGTCTTCCAATCCATGAATATGGAATGTCTTTCCATGTATTTTGTTCATCTCTAATTCTTTTCAGGAAAGTTTTGCACTTTTAGGGGTAACATAACTGAACTTCCTTGGTTAAATTTACTCTTTCCATTGTTATGGAATTGAATTTTTTTTCAAGTTTTCTTTTCAGATTGTTCATTTCCAGTGTATAGAAATACAATAGATTTTTGTGTTGTGGTCTTATATCATACTATTTTGCTGAATGCATTCATTAACTTTACAATTTTTTGCCAATTTTTAGGATATTCTCTCTATATAATCATGTCATCAAGGAAGAAAAAGAATATCATTTATTCATTCCCAATATAGATATATTCTTTGTGATTTTCTGGCCTAAATGCTCTTTCTAAGCCCTGAAGTACATTGAATCATAGTGTTAAAATCAGAAATCTTTTTCTTGTTCCTGGCTTTAAGTGGAAAGCTTTCAGTTTTTCAGAATTGATCATGATATCAGCTGTGGGTTTTCAAATATGGTCTTGCGTATGTGGAGGAAGCTGCCCTGTATTCCTAACTTGTTAAGTGTCTGGGTGCTATTTGTTTGTTTAGTGGCTGCCTTAGATTCCCTGATACTACAAGAAATATACAGAAACAATTGTATAACAGCACAATGTGCTGGCTTAATAACAGGGATTTATTGGGCTCATGGTATGAGATTCTAGAGGTCTTGCTTCCTACCAGTGTTAGAAGTATACAGGTTTGCTGTTAATCCTTGCATTCCTTGGTTGTTATGTCACATGGCAGTGTCCTTTCCTTTCTCTTGTAGATATTGCTTACCTCCAGCTGTTCCTTCACATGGTTTTGTCCTCATAAAGCCCAAACTCATTTAGTTGGGCCATACCTTAATAAAAATAAAAGCTTCAAAAGTCCTATTTATAGGGGGTCCTTACCCACAAGAATGGATCAGACCATGTTTGTGTTTCTATCACCACTGTGACTTTACTGGATAATCAAGGGTGTATTTCCTCTAGTGTGTGTCACTGCTCATTTATCTCACTAGCCAGCTAATGATTAGATATCTTCTTAAATGCTTTGTGGCAGTAAATCTTCCATTACTTGTTGAGTAACTCTATGTTTTTGGGTTGTGGTATGTTCTCTATACTCAGGCAGTTTATCATTCTGCCTAAATGTTCTCCCTCTGCTTGTGCAGAGCTTCTAGGTCTGCCAGGTATGAGAGATGGGGCCTTCTCAGGTTTTTCCTGGGCAGGTGTACATCCCTGTACATGCACTGACTTTGTAAATCTCAAGGGCTATGCCATAATTTTACAGACGCCCTAAGGACATTTAACTCTTCAGATCTTCCACTGAAATTTGGACATGTTCTTGTCTTCCCCAATGGGTAATGCAGAAGGAGGCAGCTGTGATGCTAAAAATTGCTGTTTTTGTTTTTATTCTCAGACAAATGCCCTGGGACTAGGGCTGTCTGCACAAAGTGAGCTCTGAATCATGTAAAATAAAACCCTGTGACTGGACTTTTCCATGGAGTTGCCAGAGAGGTCAAATACTATCAATACCTGGGTGTGAAATATCCTTAGGACATCCAAACTCAGTTTACATTCTCCCAGTATTTGCAAGGTGGCTGCCTTACACAAGCTTCCTTTGTGGCCAAGGTGCTGGTTTTCAAGGCTACAGCATACCTGCAGAGAGAAAGAAGGGTCAAGTTACAACACTATATACCTTGCCCTTCTTACCAAGTTTCAGCAGATTTTTATCGGGAAAATGTTCCTCAGTTTGTTTAAAATCTTTGATTGCTTTCCAGAGTTCTGTAAAAATGGATTTTGACAATTTTTTCAGTGTTTGCTTTGCTTTTATCGGAAAAATGGATTCACAGAGGTATTCATGCCATCATTATGAAAGTTCCTCATATATTTATTTTCCTTCATGAAAAATTGGAATCACTTATTATGATAATAAGTGAATATCACACAGATCTATATATTTTGATCCAGTGGGGATAAAGAGTAATCATTAGAATGAAGGTCTTAATATGTATACTGTTATTCTACATGGTTTTCTATAATTTTGTGTGGTAATAAAATTTCACCGGGGCGCTTTGTCCTTTTCAATGGCAGGATGTTAAAATTTTGACATTGATCATGAGATAAAGTGAACACAGCCTCTAATCCATGGACCAAAGATTACTTCTAGACTAATATTTTAGAGTGCTGTCCCATGAGAGTTAAAGGAGTCTCCTACAGCACATTTCAGGCTTACTAATTCTATCTATCTGGTGGTGATGGCTGAACATCTGCATTTTAACAAGCTCTTCTAATTGAATCTGACATACAATGACCTATGAAAAATAGGTTCTGAACACATTCCCTCTCCATACTCACTCAAGTTCTCTATGAGAGTCAATCAGGGGTAATGTGTGTTCCAGAAGGAAGGGTGTTGGTTTGAGTGGAATGTTTAAGCATGCAGTGAGTAATAGAAAAGGCTGAGCAGTGGCAGCAATTGAAGATAAATATATGTATATATGTTATATGAACACATTTAGCTACTTCATGGCATTGTTAAGGAAAATCATTACTCTCTTAAACATTTCCTGTTAAGAATCTACACAATGAAAATTCAAAACTTGATGATCATATAAATAAAGGAGAGCCCAAAACACATTTTCCTTTTATTTTATCAAGAAGAAAAAAGCACGAAACAAATTTAGCTATTTTTTCCTCCTGCAGTCAAGACATTCATATAATTTGTACTTTTTAGAATTCAAATAGAAATGACTGGAGTAGCATTTATAAGGCTGTTTTATGTTGCTTGTGCCTAATTAAGCCATTATATTTGGATGTAAATTGATGTACAGTTTGTTTTAAAATATCTCACCAACTGTAGTTCTCAAACTATGTAGCAATATGCAAATGCATCATTATTAGCATTGTCACTTTATCCCTTATAACATTTCCAAATCCAAAGATTCAGAATCAGAAATGAATTTCAATCAATACAAGGAGATGACTCAATTATGCTACAGAGATCAAGTGCTTGGAAAATGTTAGTATTTACATGGAAATTTGAATCATAGACTGAAACTTTGATAGGAGAAACTGAAACTGAGGAAGATATAAATTGTAGGTATTTGTGAAATGTGTACAGAAAATACCCTTTTGGACAGTCTGCTTTCAGTGACACAGATTTGGATTCAAAGCTCCCCATAGACTACCATTGTTTCAAAATCCTTTGTGTTTTTTTCACATAAAATATATTATGTTGGTCTGCTCCAATCAATATTCAATATCCAATTCTAATGAGTCTCAAGTGAAGTAATCAGCCTTATTCCCAGGGGAAATTTTAACATGTGTGAACAATTAAATGAAAAAAATAAAATTTTAAGGAGAGGCAAATTTTATTTTGAAAAAAAAATTACCTGAATTGGCATATTTAAATATAAGACATGAGGCATGTTGCTCTGCATCTGATATCTCTTTTCACTTCTTTCTGAGTTGACATTAGTTGGCTGTATTGGGCACTACTATTGGGGGATGAAAGCATGTCATTACAATCAGTCATCAATATATCTTTACTGTTTGTCCTCTAAAAATGTTGCTGTCATTCTGACTAATGCTTACCCTTATCTATCATCTCAGATGATTCTAACACACAGTTGTTGTTGTTGTTTTCTGTAATACATGATTTGGGCAGGATGATTTTCATTAGTGAAATAAAACTTCAATCTGTTTTTCACATTTTTTTTGTGTTGCTTATATAAGCATTCTGTTCCCAGCTATGTAAATCTTCTATGCCCATGTTCTCACTGAATCAGCACATTTTTTTTCTTGTTATTCTCTCTCATTCCAATATATTAATATATTTTAACACACACTCAAAACAAACTACTAATAATCTACATTTTATTAATTTTCTTTTTATTATTATTTTTTGATGTCACACACAGTTGAAATGATCATACAATTTCAAGGGTGTGAGGGGTTGGATGGAGCCCGATTCTGAAACTTGAATGAGTATTGACATGTATCTTAATTAGGTTGTACTCTGCAAAACCTCAAAATTCCATGATCAATATTCATTATATCATACTTTAGAACAAAGCTGGGGTTCAAATTTTTATTAACTGACAAAAGTAACCCAAGGACTCTTCTGATGAAAGGGTTCAGAGATGATACATTAATATAAGCAGTGTATTCACAACAGTATTAAAAGTTAAAAATATAAAGTGAGACTTAATTTGGTACATATCTACTTCCAGGCAAAGCAGTAAATGATATCAAAGTTTAGCAAAAATTGACTGTGTGTCTGCCTTCTAATGTCACACATTCTTTTTGACACCTATTCTGTTTCCAATACAGCTATGAAATACCTCATGTATCCCACTCTACAGATGAAATATTCTCAACTCAACTTGACTATTTTGCATTTGATTTTTTTCCAGACACCAACCATTTTGGGTATTATCTTCTTGACATAATATTGTTTGCATTTGTTCTCCAAACTGCTATGATTCTAAATTAACACGCTGTTTGTATTTTATTGGATCAATGTGAAGTCAATGAGATTATAACTTCAGTTAACCTAAGACCTAGCCTTATCTTTTTTACTGTTTACTTAATGCATGTCTTATCCTAATGTGATAATTATTTTCTGCATATTAGTTGACATTTAGTAAAGCAAATCCAAAATTACTTTTATATATTAGTAGTGAACCATTTGTATACTTTTCTTTTCAGCCTTAATGTAGTACTTCATATCTAAATACTATTATACTATTATTTTTAGTTTATTACTTGAATCTGTGATTCTTCAATCATGATTCCATCATTCCCTCCAACCTCTTTGCTTATATTCCAAATTTGTGATGTTCACTGATTTTGTAAACAAGACTCTATTTAACTTCACCTAAACAGTGACAAAGATATTGACCCTAATGAAGCCTAGTTGCATATGGCTCAAAGTCACCTAGTTAATTTTGATAAGTTAATTGCTTAAAACCCACTGAGCAAAGACAAAACATTGACTGATAGTTGTATATATTCTGGAAAAAGAGGATATCAAACACTCAAGTGAAAAATGATGGGAAAATTAAAAAAGAAAAAGTATAAATATAAACAAAAATAATATTTCATTTTATAAGAGTTATTAAATATTGTCAAATGCTAAGGAAAAAAAGATGAAAAAGAGCCATGTTCTATAAAGGTAACCAGTTTCCTATTACTTTTAAGAGTAAAATTTATTTTGATTTAAAGAAAAAAATATTTGGAACATTTTTCATAGACATGCATTAAATAATACGAAAGAAAACGTGAAGTTTAACTAACTTTATTACAAGTGATTATTAGAGAAATCATCAAAATTTACATTAAAAACACACACATTTGATGAATTAAAATGGAAAAAAAAAATCACTAATTGGTAACAGCTTCCAAAGATGTCAATACGACTAAACTTTTAAATGATGTTAATTAGACCTAAGAGAGCTGAATTAAAGAAAAGAAAACATGGCTAAAGTATGACATGTCTAAAACTACAAATCTCAGAATAACTGAATTTCATTTACAACATTTTAATTCTAGCTCTATGTTTTACACTGGAAAGGATATATTATAATTTAATGGTACACCATTTTGGTCATATACATGATTCTATTAAAACACATAATGTGTGTTAGCCTTCTATAACTATCTCTACATTAATAATGTTTTGAAATAATATTGATATGGATTTCAATTGTTCTTTATTGACAATTTATAGAATTCTTCTATAAGAAGCAAAACAATGGGTATAAAAATATGCATCAGATTCTTCCATTGAACATTGTTCTAATTCCTTTGGAACCATATAACAACAGAATTCTTTGCAGGAGCTGAAGTGTGTTTGTGTGGTTCTGTGTAGGTGTGCAGCTGGTACTGTGAGTATGTGAGAAAGCATCTGAGAGAGAGAAAGTAGAGAAAGGAATTGAAAGTTTTGAGTAGAAGGGAAGGAATGGAAGGAGAGTTATAAATGTTATATTCTAAACAGGCAGCAATTTTCCTAGTAGTCCATTTTTGCAAAAAACTCACATTTATTCATTAATGAATGTATTTGTGCATTTTTGGAGGAAAGAAATAGTTGAGGAGTTTAGAGTTGAAATATGACTATAGTCCTGAAATTTCATTTAAGCATCCCCTCCAGAAGATATAACAATAAATTAAAAAGTAATATTCTATAATACTGTAAAGCATTTCTGATATATGTGACATATAACATGATCTTACAGATCTTACAAAAGGTAAAAATGAATAAATTAGGAAAAAAATTAGCAGTTTATCTAAAATCTTCTATATGATTAATTTCATGTGACTTGGAAACTTTAGTCTCCAAGCATTTGATCTTCTTATTTCAGCAGTCAAGATTTTTATTTTAAAAAAGCTCTAATTTTTGAGAAGATACAGAATCATTATAAGATAAAGGACCCTTGGTCATGTATTGGTCTGATAATATACCTTATCACTAATTGAATACAAATACATGAGTATTAACAGAACATGTACTTACCTTGAAAATAGCGCCATGAACCTGCATGCTTGAACCAGACTATGAAAGTTAAAGAATGATGCTATTTAATTTAGAAACTTAGCCAAACAATCACAGAAATGAAGGGATTCTTTTCCTGGTAATTGCATTCCATAAAGCTTTCTTTACTTCTTTATTCCTGAAGCTATAGATCAGGGCATTCAACATGGGGATCACCACAGTATATAACACTGAAGCCACTTTGTCCTGATTCAGGGAATAGCTGGAACTAGGTCTCAGATAAGTAAAGATGGAGGTGGCATAGAACAGAATTATAGCTGTCAGGTGGGAAGCACAAGTTGATAATGCTTTATGCCTCCCCTCCCCTGAATGCATATGAAAGATGGAGAAAAGAATGTAAGAATAGGTGGTGAGAATGACCAGGAGAGCCCCTACCATATTCACACCGGTGAAAGTGGAGAAGATGCTTTCGTTCATGCTGGTGTCACAACAAGAGAGCTTAAAAAGTCGGGGGCTGTCACAGAAGAAGTGATGGATAACATTGGAAACGCAGAAGGGCAAACTGCTTACATAACTTGTGTTAACCATGGAGTTCAACAATCCTACTGCAAAGACTCCAGCTGCCATCTTAAGGCATACCATCCTGGACATGACTAAGGAGTAAAGGAGTGGGTTATATATGGCCACATAACAGTCATTGGCCATTAACCCAACGAGGATGCATTCAGTTATTGCCAAGGCAATGAAGAAGTAAAACTGCAAGAAGCAGCTGGCAAAGGAGATGGTTTACTTCTCAGATAATAAATCTACCAGCATCTTTGGGGTGATGGTGGATGAATAACAAACATCCACAAAGTGCAAATTAGCCAAGAAGAAATACATGGGTGTGTGAAGTCTGGAGTCAATTCTGATTAGGAGAATCATCCCAACATTCCTCAGTACTGTTAGTGTGTAAATCAGTAAAAATAGCAAAAAGAAGATAATCTGTTGTTCCATGGGTTCTGCCAAGCCCAAGAAGATGAACTCAGTCGGTGATGTATAATTTTTTTCTGTCCATTTATTTTGAATATATTTTGTTTAAACTTTCTATTAAGTTCAAATATTTCCTTCTCTAAATCTTTAGAGATATAAGTAAAAATGTTAATAATGATATTTCCACATGGCTGGAGAAAACACCTAGATTAGCACAGCATAGTAAATAGATTGACTGAAGTAATATAAAATCCAGAGAACTAATGGATAATGCATTTTATTTAAAAATAATTTTCTATAATGAATCTGGATTGTGAGCTTCTTAAGTCACTGGTGTAAGTCCATAGACCCACAGCAGTTTCTGCAATTTAACGTAAGTTTTTCTCATTTCTATATAAACTCACATTCAAAATACAAAGGATAGAAATATTCTTGTTGTACTCTCTGCCATTCTCTGAACAAATGGATTTAACTCAAGGATGTATATATTTTTTTCCTTGAAAATCTTTTTGTACAATCTTCACCTTCAAAATTCATACATTTCCCCTGCAAATGTTTCATGCAAAAACCCAAGAAGCAAAGTTAATTAAAATTCCATTTAAGCAGTATTTTGATGTATATCTTTAAGAAATTTTTATCATAATTCTTTTAAAAAGAATCAAACAGTTGTTCTAGTAACAAAGGTGGTGCATTATAACTTAATGCCTTGTAATAACAGATTTGGTATGTGCCCAAACCTGTAAATAAGAGCTCCAAATCTTTGTACCTTTCTTTCCAGGTAGTATATTACCTCTGTAATCTATTGCTTTCTCTTATATCAAAAGTTATCAGTTGGAGACAAAAAATTGTTTCTTAAAGTAAACTTTATCTTTACAACACATTCACTGTAAAGCTGGATTACATATTTGTAAATATTGAGACACCATTTGAATAAATACATGTTGCAGCACTTTTGTATTGCTGTCCATCAAGACTATTGGGCAACTATGGGATTTAGATATAGGTACTAACTGTAGAGTCAATTCTCTAAAGGCAAAATTCCCAGTGCCAAAAGAAGAAAATATAACACTGAGCAAATGCAAATGTATTTCAAAGCTGATGCAATCAGACATGTGGTGCTTGAATCAAAGTGGTTTCAGCTTGTTAGGTTATTTTAAATGCTTTCACTTAAGCTAGATTAAATCATTATAATTAGCTGTATACATTGTCTCTTTCAGTAATTTTAACTTATTCCAAGAGAATAGATAGTCCAATTCTAATTCTTTTCCTTATTCTCTGTGTGTCTGGGTAAATTATTATTATTATTATTTGAGGTACCAGGGCCAGGAATTGAACCCAGGACCTCATATATGGGAAGTCTGTGCTCAACCACTGAGCCACATCAGATCCCGTGAGTTGGTTTTATCATTTGTTTGTGTGTTATTTGTTTTTAAGTTTTTAGCTGGCACTGGGATTGCCCATGTGAGAAGCAAGCACTCAACTGCTTGAGCCACATCCGCTCCTCTGTCTAGGTAAATTTAACTCCTAATCTAAGGTTTATTCCTGAGTAAATAAATAAGAAAGCAAAACTACCTATTATCCTTTGCCCCAATGTTCAAGAAATACTGTACTCTGAGTAAACAAGAAAATAAATTAATTCTTTTTTTAAATTATTTTAAACTTTTTGTTTGTTTGCAATTATTGCCTGTGCTTCTGGTGGAGGTTATACTGAGGATTAACCTACAGTTTTTCTGTAACCAAATCCCTGAGTGAAACAAGGTGAAATAAACCACATTGAGAATTTTCATAGAGAACTTACAATGCACCAGATATTATTTAAACTTTTTCCATTTAAATTCTCAGTTAATCCTCCACACTAGTTCTTGAAGTTTTAATTATTGTTTCCTTTTTTTTGTATATAAGGCTATCAAAGCTGAATGGTGTTAAATTATTTTCCAATAAACAAGAATTGTAAGAATCAACATGAACATAAACTAAAGAATTAATAGTTAGCTACCTTCTAATTCTTACCCAGTTCTTTTTTTTTTCTTTGAGAATTTTAATTTTGGAATAATCTTAGATTTACAGAAAAGTTGCAAAGGCATTACAGAGAATTCCCATATACTCTCCTCTCTGTTTCTCCTAATGTTGGCAATGGGATTATCTTTCTACATTTGAAAAAACTAAGAAACATAATATTGTTCCCAAAGTCTTAATTACAGACTTTATTGAGATTTTTTACCAACATCCTTTTTCTTTTCTAGGATCCAATCCAGGATCTCATAGTCAATATAGCATCTTTTTTTTTTTAAGGAAAACATTAATACCCTTACATTTTCTTTTGAGTATAGCTTTCGTCAAATTACACAGGTTTTAAAATGTAGTGATCTCATTTCTATATTTTTTTAAAATAGTCTGAAAGTTTGGTTTTTAATCTTTTACTTTTTAATTAGAGAAGTTGTAGACTTATAGAAAAATCATGGAAAATTAAAAAAGAAATACAGCTGTCCTATATACCCTGCCCATTATTAACACATTGCATTAATTAGTGTGGTATATTTGTTACAATTTATAAAAGAATATTAGAATTGTATCATTAACTGTAGTCAATAATTTACAACAGAATGCATTTTCCCCCATATGATACCCTATTATCAACACCTCACATTGGTATGGTATATTTGTTATAATATGTGATAGAACATTTTAATTATATTATTAATTATAGTCCATCATTTATAATCAGAGTTCACTGTGTTGTACAGTCCTGATTTATTATTTAATTTTTATTCTAGTATAATATGTATGATGTAAAATTTCATCTCTTAACCACCACATTCATATTTATAATTTAGTGCTCTTAGTTGTACTCAAAATTTTGTGCTACCATCACCACCATCCATTTCCAAAATTTTACAATCAACCTAAATAGAAATTATATACAAATTAAACATTGACTTCCCATTCCCTATATCCAGCCCAGCCCAAGGTAACCTATATTCTAGACTTAAACTCTATGAGTTTGCTTATTCTATTTGTTTCATATCAGTGAGATCATACAATATTTGTCCTTTTGTGTCTGGCTAATTTCATTCAACATAATATCTTCAAGGTTCATCCATGTTGTCATGTGAACCAGAACTTCATTCCTTTTTAATGATGATTAATATTCCTTTCCATGTATATCACATTTTGTTTATCATTCATCAGTTGATGGACACTTGGGTTGCTTCCTTCTTTTGCAATTGTGAATCATGCCACTATGAACACTGATGTGCAAATATCTATTCAATTCCCTGTTTTCTAATCTTTCAGGTATATACTTAGTAGAGGGATTGTGAGGTCATATATTAGATAATTCTATATTCAGCTTTCTGAGAAACCGATAAAATGTCTTTCACAGTGGCTCTACTGTTTTACATTTTTACCAGCAATGAATGAGTGTTCCTATTTTCCCTTATCCTCTAAAACACTTGAATTATGTGGTTGGAATTTAATAAATACAAGTCATTACTTCAGAGAGAAAGTTATGCTATCTTTATTAAAACATTTACAATATTCCCTGTTGTGGTAGTCCATTCTCACTATTGCCTCATTTAAAAGCATTGAAAATTTTCATTGAGCTCTTATGTAGATGTGTTTGTTATTTTGGTTATATATGATCTTCCTTAGTGCCTTATATTTATTCTTATTACTTGATTTATTAATGTACTTATTTAATTAATTTTAATTCTTTTTAGATTTAGCCCATTTCACCCTGTATTTATCACTTTTTACATTTTCATTCCATCCTCCAGGAATCTGCATTCTAAATTTTTACAAATATTACTTTTGTGTTCAGTCAATGCCATGAACAAATATTGATCTTTATATTTATCTTAGTTTCTTAATTGACTAAATTACCCCATTTTTTAAAATGGAGTCATATATGAAAATACATGCAAGCATTTGCTTTCTATTTAACTATTTCTTCTACCTCTTTGGGGGTTTATAACATTGAAATATATATATGTTTTCCAAATATTGCCTATAATAATATATTTATAGAAGCATATGATCACCCACAAATAGAACATAAGCCTGTTTACATTAAAATAAATTATTATTATGAACAATTATATATTTTTAAAATTTGAACAACTATAACTTTTAATATGGCAAATTTTCCTTCTGGATCATCATATAAATGAGACAAGAATATCTGTGACAATTCTTCTCTTAAATTGATAAAAAGCAATTACAAGATTTGCCACAATTTCAGTAACTAGTATTGGGGCCTTACTTCCCCCAGGCTTATATTTAGTTGTTTTAATGATCTGAAATGATGGAAATGAACATCAGTGTTCACAAGATCATTGGGGATTCCATTCTCCAAAGGACCTGGGACAAATATAAACACAACATCAGGAAACATAAGAGAAAACAGCCAAGGCTTCATTTCAACACCAGGTAGGTGTCATGTTTATATGTCATAACAAAGGGATTATAAATGCTTTCTATGGTTTTAAAACAGCAACTCTCAATATATGCTGTGAAAAGAATATGAAAAAAAATCATCTCCTTCAAATCCATTCTAATTATTTTATGAAATAGAATTAGTCTGTTCACAAAATTAACTTGCTCTCTTGAAATAATTTATAGATTTATTCTTTATTTTCTTTAGGTAACTGTATTAAATGCTTCATTTCTTCTACTTAAAAAAATTTAAAAGATATACCTTTAAAGAAATATTATAATCTCCAAACCCGAATATTATAAACTGTTGACTTTTGTTATAACTGAGGAAATGAGTCAGAATTTGTTGAGTTCCATTACCAGAAGTAATTTTCAGACTCAGAGATTATTTTATCCCTGATTTCACAGCAAAAGAAAAGAGTTGGTTGAAAGATAATACAGGCAAAACTTGTATTTATTAAATAAAAAGAAAAAAAATGAATACAAAAACAGTGAATAAGAAGAAATTGATCATCAAAGTAACACATTGTTTTGCTAAAAACCAAAAACCAACCAAAGCAAGG
>JAQZBX010080845.1:0-13765 GCA_029593785.1 Cabassous unicinctus | reverse complement strand
CCTCTGGAGAATATACATCCACTATGGAGGATTTAATAAAAAATAGATAATAACAAGTCTTATTGAGAATGTAGAGTATTTGAAACTGTCATACACTTCTGGTGGAAATGTAAAATATTGCAGTTAATTTGGATAACAATATGGCAGTTCTGCAAAAGATTAAACATAGCATTACTTATGACCCAGCAATCCTACATACCTATATGCCCAGATGAAATGAAATGTGTCACCATGAATAAATTTGCACAGGAATGTACATAGCATCATTATACATAGATGTTCCAAACAGGAAAGAGTACAGATATCCATCAACTGATGGATGGATAAACAAAATGTGATGTGTCCACACAATAAAATATGGTTTGGATATAGAAATAAGTGAAGTATTGATAGATGCCTCAACATGGAAGAACCAAAAAAATATGTTAAGTAGAAGAAGTCAAGCACAAAGTCCACCTATTGTGTGATTCCATTTAAGTGAAATGCCCAGAATAGGTAAATGGATAGTCAATTAAAGTAAATTGGTGGTTAACTAGGACAGAGGGCATCTATGCTAATGGAGAGTGACTGCTGTAGGGTATAGGGTTCCTTTTTTGGATTGATGACTATTTCTACACCTGATTGTGGTGATGGTTTCACCAATCTGTGAAAATACTAAAAACCATTGAATTGGATACTTAATTTGGTGAATTGTATGGGTATGAATTATATCTCAATAAAAATGGTTTAAAAAAAGGAAAATGGGGGGAACCAGGGATGGCTTACACCATGGCCATGTCCACCATGGCAGCTCTCTGTGGATGGAGATAAAGATACTTGAATTTGGTGACAAGCTCCATCACAGCACCAGACTACATGGTGTATTTTGGTTGTTAATTTCATGTCAGAGACCCCGTCTTGTACCCAACAGGCCCTCACCAGGACACTCAGCAGAGATCTTTGGTCTGCCCTGAGAAGTTCTCACAGTTGTAGCAGGAGACCCTATTCAGAGAAGAGCATGAGGCTCTACCATCTAGGATGAAAATTTGGAGAACGTGAAGCAGAAACTTCAGGAAGCCAGGGAGTAGGACTGGAGGGAGAGCAGGATCATTTTTGGTGAGATATACAACTTGTTTGGGGGAAGTGGGTTGCTGTTTCAGCTCTAAGACTTCCAGGTAGCACCTCACTGATAAAACTTCAGCTGCCTTGAATGGCTGGTCCTCCAAGAAATGGACCTGCCCTGGGAATCAAGAGGCAGTTCACAGGGTCAGGTCCAGTTGGATGTTAAGTGTAGCCTCTGGTTTCTTTCTATGTGGTGGAAAAGGAAACAGATTGTGATTCACCATTCATAGGAGAGCTGTCTTTGGCCCTGAAACACATATGTCCAGAGCTTCAATGTCCCATTCCCTTCAGCAAGCAGATGGGAGGAAAAGAGCACACTGGCTGTCATCTGGGTGATGTTGGTATGAAGAAATAAAGCTGGATGATATTACAGCTCTTCAGGAGAATGTATGGAGATAAACCACTAAACCTTTCTAGTACTGAAATGCTTTTCCATGTAGTCAACATCAAAGGAATTTTCATGGATTCTTGCAACAGAGAACTCTCTATGCAGACTTCAGTGCCAGGAGAGAGCCTCAGAAACATGGAGGGAGCAGATGTGCCCTATGGGGAAAGGGCATGCAAATGAGACCCTCCCTCTTGTCCTGGAAACCAAATCTAGTCCCTGCAGCTGGTATGCAAATTCAATAGTGCAGAGATTGAAAATTTCTGATATAAAGCTTCAAATCTGTCCAAAATTCATTGAATTTATCAATTGTGGAAGATCACATTTTTCTGTAGATAATTTATCCATTTGTAAAACTAGTATGAAACAACACCCCCGCCCCCCCCCAAAAAAGAAAGTGAAAGCTGATTTATTTTCCTTATGAGATTCAAATGTGTCTTTGCCTTAGGACAATGTATCTAGGCAAATAATATAAGCTTGATCTTGACCAACCCAGAGAATATGAGTAAATATCCATAAATCATACCAGAGGAAAAAGAAGGAAGATTTCTGTGGAAGGAAAGAATGAGAAGGTGCTGGATATAAAAAGAGTAAGTAGCAAATTTCTCCAGGCAGACGTGTGCACAAGGACTGTGAGGCACTTCAAGCACTTTCAGCAATCCTGCACAGGGTCCCCTGTATGCATGAGCCCTGAACCACAGCCATGCTCCACTCATTGCTGAAGAAACTTAGTAATATGAACTGCCTGAGCCGCCTCCCCCCACAGTGCCACATCCAGCCCCACATTGTACAGTTGGAAAACTGAGGCACAGGGAGGCAGGGAATGGACCAGAGCATAAGAGGTAGACTAGGTAAGAGGATAAGGAAGTTTCCAATCTTCTAGACAAGAAGGCCACTCTCTTCATTGGGATATTCTGGGGACCCCTGCCTGGCCCTGCTTCTATTTGGCTATTTTCCTCTTTCCACTAGTACAGAGGCACACATACTAACTTCACAGGTGGGAACAAAAGGTGTGACATTAGAGGTGGAACAGAAAACAGTAACGTGAAAATGGGGAAAAAGAAAAATCACTGTAGGTAGCTCAGCCATGAGACAGTGCCATTCAGTACCCTAGCAACATGCCCATGGGCCCATAGCATGTGGAGAGGACAGGGAAAGATGTCAGGCTGGTGGACAGGGGTATCCACAAAGTTCCCAGAGGTCTACCTGTGTTGGTTCCATCCCCAGGGCAGCCTGGAGAGGACAGGAAGGAGTCCTGCAATCCACTACTCTGGGTACCTGGAACTAAGATGAGTCTCTCCACCAACCCACCTAGTGTGAAGAAGGATACAGAGAGATCGGAGGTTCCTCTTCTATAAACTGGAGTGCTTGAAGTGGATGACACCATGTGTTCACTGAGCTCAGTGTTCTTTGGCCTTGGATTTCCATGGATAATACACTGTGTTCTGCTGCCCATGGAAAACACATTATATTCAATGGAGCTTATTCTGGCTAAAAAGAAGGTTGGAGAATTGGGGGACTTGGACTTGGTGTAGGGCAGAACATGGCAGACCCCAGGGCCACAAGTCTGGTGTTTAGAGGTAAGAGTATCCTTGTTGGTGCCATGGATCCATCCTTTGTAACTGTGGCTGGAATCATTATCCAAACAGTGATGTGGATGCTTTGTAAGTGAACTGGAAACAAGGCCAGTGCAGGCCAAGAGAAGGGCAATAGAGTATTCCACTCCTCTTTCTTCACCCATGGGCCATCAGGTACTGCTCCTTTGCCCCCAGTAGGCTCCCAGAGATCTGCTACCTTGATGACATCAAACAAAGTTGTGTGTTGTGTTTTGTGACTTTCCTGCTTGAGGCTTCAGTTCTACCTCTGATCACAAGGGGACAGGCAAGCTCTTCTGTCAGCTGAGCCCTCTAGGCTTTGCTGGAGCAACTGGAGCCAAGTAAGAGTCATTCAGAGGATTTTGTTGGTGTTCCCCTGCCTCAGATTTACAACTTTTATCATGAGCACTCATATCCAAGATCTAAGCCATTCAGAAGCTGGTAGAATGGCTCTGTGAGCATCTCATTTATTCAATCAGCAACTATGCCCCAAGCACTTACCTAGGTGATAGGTTAGGCATGGGGTCAGATTCTGAAATTGGCTGACTTTGTCCCTGCTATCCAGGAGCTCACAGTCTTGTGGTAGGGATGAACAAAAGCAGTAAAACAAATACTTGTGAAAGAAAAGAGCACATGCCAGGGTGAAAATAAATCATGGTGTTGCCAGGTAGGGCTGGATCCACTAGGTGGGTGGGTCTGAAAGGGTTCACTGAGGTGACATTTATGCTGTGACCAGAATGAATGGCAGGTGTTCAGCATTCAGACCTCACCCATCCCTACCTTCTTTTCTGGGGAAGTCACGGATACACACTAAGTGGCCATACTCTGGCCTTCATCGACCCCCACCTCCTCTTCTATTTTTCTGTTTCCATTCTACAGTGGTAGGGAGTTAATTTTAATGAAAGGGCCCACCCAGACTTTAAACCTCAGAAACTAGAAACAGGAAGCCCAAGATGCTAATCAGAGCAGGAATTCTCAGTGGCAAGACCCCTCCCCACAAGATGGATAAAAACTACACTTAAATGGTACTGACTTTTCTCATATCTCCATTGCAAAGTGGGGTGTGTGCAGCTGCCATTTACTGACCCTGATTCTAGCAGTTCTGGCCAATATGAGACACCAGTTGTGATGAGATTTCTTCCCCTGCTCTTCTGGACTCTTTGTGCTGTGTAAGGAACAAAGAGGTTATTTGTCCTTTTGTCCTCTAGGACATTTTATTCTGTGCAAGTAATAAAGAGATCATTTGTTGAAAGTTTCTCTTGTGTCTATGATGCACCATTGAAGCAACTCACTCAACAGCCAGAGCCAGCCCTGCACAAGTCTCAGAGTGGTGTGACAAGGAGAAGGCACATATAAGTAGAGATTCAAAGAGAGGCCAGAAAGGGGTTAGAAAGGTGGCCAGTGGAGCACCACTGGTGCTTAAAGAAGAGGAGGGGCAGGATTAGGAGGGTAGGGCCAATTTCTGGGGCTTCATGGATTATATTATGTATCTATTAGTGTGTGACATTACCCACAAATTTACCAGCTTAAAATACATGTTTATGTCAGCTTCTGTGAACAAGGTATTCAGGAAATGCTTATTTGTTTGATTTTGCTGAAAGGTTTCTCCCAAGGCTAAGGCTGTGATCTCAACTGTAGCTCAAATGGGAAGGATCTGCCCATAAGGTTACTCATGTGTAATTGGCAGGATTCACTTTGGACTGAGGGCCTATGTCCCTGTAAATTTTTCCTGTCCTTCCTCTGTTTTATTTTTGCCATTTGGTACTTTCCATAGGGTACTCTATAACACTATAGCTTGTTTTCCAGAGTAAGGGATAAGAGAGGGGGGAAAGCTGAAGACAAAGATTAGAGAGAGAGAGAGAGAGAGAGAGAGAGAGAGAGAGATTGAGAGAGAGAGATGGTATATAAATAGATACAGTTAGATAGATACATACATAGAGATAGAGAGAATTATCAGGACAGAAGTCACAGATGTTTTGTTTATAAATGTTAGATGTCAAATATCATCTCTTTCTCCTAATTCTATTGATTAGAAATAAGTCATTAATTCCAGTTCACATCCAAAAGGAAATTTGATAAGGTTGTATATACTAGGAGGCAGAGATCCTTGGACACCATTTAAAGGCACCATATAAACTAAAATCAGCATTTAAGCTTATTCTAAATAGGTAGCCACTGAAGCATTTTAAGCCAGAGGATTACATACATGATTTTCATTGTATTTCAAGGCCATCATGATGTAGACGTGAACTGAAGCCAAGAAGAGGAGTTACTTTCACAAGATCATATCAGAAGAAACCAGCTCTGTTTTGGGTTGAACTCCCTGCTACCTCCCATACTTTTTTGTGACTCCTCCATTTCTAAGATCACATATTAGGTATCTGTGACATGATGCCACAAGTTTTATAGAGATTATTGCATATATACCTTCTAAAGTCCTCAGGAAGTACATGCTGGAATGATCCTCATGGTTCAGGTGGGGATACTGGGGAAGGCCAAGAGGTAGGATGACTTTTCCAGGGTCAAAGAATTGGTGGAAGAAGGAACAGGTTCTGAAACTAGCTCTACGTCCTCAATATTGGAGTCTTTTATTCCCCAGTTCTTCCCAGGGTCTGCATGACTGACTGTGTTGGTGTAATTGTAGAGTTAAACAGATGTCATGGGAGAGCAGAGTGATTAATCTGCAGCACAAAGTAGCCTTAGGGCAGATTTTATTCAAAGTGGATCACAGGTAAAGAGCCCCTAGGAAATAGCATCACTTCTTTTGAGATATAACCCAAGAGAACTTGGAAACCGGTTAACCAGACACATATTCTAGAGACTGCCCCCTGCCAAACTCATTTAAACAGAGACACTGGAGATAACTAGATGTTTTCTTGTTTGCATATTTCCCAAGGCTGTTGCCTTAGTAAATGCTGAATTGAGAAACTTTTACAATGCTGCAGGCTTTGGCTAAATCCTCACCCCAGAAGACTTTGTCCATGTAGCAGGAGACACCCAAAGGTAACACAGGGTGACACAGGGCAGGGATAAAATGACCATGTGAATAATTGTGGTCCTGTCTGGGCAAACTCACAACAATTTTCTCTCCCAGAATGTGTATGTGGAGGGGAGGGGGATGACGGTTGGTCAAGCTATAGGGGGGGAGATGACTCTTAGTGGGGTGGAATCCTGATGAGCCTAAAGTGTTCACACCCAGATCATATATGGCAAGGTGGAAGAGGAGTGCTGGGACAGTGATCTTCTTCCCAAATGTCAATCAACAACCATCATCTCCTTTTCTTCTGAGCTGAAGACTCTGCAGACAGGGTTCTGTTTGTAATCTGGAGAGATGAACATCATGGGGCCGAGGGCCAGGAAGGGCTGTGCTGCCTCCTGGCCTGGCTGCTAGGCACTGTCTTTGTAGAGTTGCACCCAGACAATTGGTGAGGAATTGGACCAACCGAGTCATTTCTACCATCTTGCTGTGTAAAAAGAAGGTGCACCACACTGCCAAAAAGGGCCAGTGCAGGCCACAGGTAAAGAGTGGGTGTAGAGCAGTCTCTACATCTAGGGTCCAATGAAATCCAGGAAGAGCTTCCCAGACCCCACCCTGGTGACTCCCAAATTTCCCTCTCAGTGTTTTCCTGATTATTGGTCCATGGCCCCACTCCCAAAGGTATCTGAACTGATATTCCCCCATTTCTACTGCCCAGCCCCTGCCATGGTCATGTGCAGCCACTTTACCTATTTTTGTGATAATACAGAAAAGAGGCTTTTATAGTGTTTTTACTTCATGTGGAATCATGAATGTCTTTGCATTTTGCTACTGTTTTGGTTGTTTTAACTACTTAACCCCAAGTATCCCATGTGTTACTCTGCTTGACTGTACTTCCATAACTTTTGAAGTCTTACTAAACATCACCCATACAAAGACTGTATTTATCAAAAAAATGGTGAGGACATAATCCATATCCCTGTCTCTGTAACTTGTCATCCTGAGGAACACTTCACTGTGACCCTTCCAGGGCAGGTGACTGGGCTACATAATGTTCCAGAAGGAAGGCCTGTCACCACAGATATTCAGCTTCTGACTGCTGCTGGAACTTGATGGGATTCCTTTCTGTTGTCATTTCAAGAATGCTGTGGGGAACAGTATCTTTGTGGCTTCTAATATTCTATTCAGTATTCAAGACCCTCAGCAATGGGATTGCTGGATTGAAGTATGTGCATACTTAAAATTTTAATACCTGGAGACAGCTAACTTTGAAAAGCTGCCATTTCAGTTAAGTTGCCAACAACAGTCATGAAGCTGGAGGCTTCCTTACAAAACACCAGTCATTGTGTTATTTTTTTAACTTTTGTTAATCTGTTTTCAGAGCAGGAGATAGAATTATGTGTTACTCCTTTGTCCCAACCTCAGTATGAAAATGGTTCAGTTTTGAATTTAACCAAGACTAGCATAGTGAAGAAAATCAAAGCAGGTAGCCTGGAGAAGTTGGTGGGATCCCTAGTGCCTGCCTTCCAGTGTGAGGAACTCTCTTTCATCACCATCTTCCTAAACAGCTACAGAGACTTGACCATCATTCAATAGGTCTTGAAACTTCTCTTCACAAGTTGAGCACCGCATCCCCTCCACAGACATGGCTCTGCCACATCCTAGCAGCATGTGTTGGCAATGTCACATCACCTCTCTGAGACTCAGGTAGTTCTTCTGACAGGTGGGGTGGAGATAGGAAAGATTTCATAGGGATAATATGAGAATTAAGTATGAAAAGCCATGGAAAGTACTCACCCAGTGCTAAGCTCTGAGATAACGGCTGCTAGGGGTGCTGCAGTTGTTTGTATTTATAGTTTTCTTCTCTCCTATGAAAAAGTGCTCTGTCTCACCGCTTTGTGACACTGTGGCCATGGTCAAATCCAATTTCAAATTTGTAAAGAAGATTTAAGGTTCTATAAAGGGGGTCCACATTTTTGGTGTGGCTAGAAAAGGGTTCCCTGGGGGCTGGAAGACATTTCCAAGGCCCTCTCAATTATCTGGGAAGATGTTAGTTGAGGCTCATTCATTCAACAAATATATACTAAGTGCCTGTATTTGAAGGCACTTTTTCTAGGCATTTAGCATAATTCATTGAACAAAAGAAACACATATCCCTGTCTCCTGAGCTACCATTCTAGTTGGGGAGTCATTATTAATACCTATCCTAAGCAGGATATAGCAATATATTATATTTAATGCCATCGAGTCTCCTCTAGATATAGAAGCACCTTCCCATATAATGAATAGGATGGAAAACCCCTGGAGTTAATGAAAAAGTGAGTAGACTTTGGGTCAAGTAAGAGGGTCTCTTATCTTCACAGACAATGTGGAATGTGGATTGGGTGACTATGACTTAGGAGGGACAGGGCTGAATCCTGGGTCACACAATCTGATGACTCCTACTAGATGGCTGAGGACTGGGGGCTTCCCACTATAGGAGGAAAAATGTCAAGGAGAGCTGTGAATGGGGCCTTGGGCCCCCAGGGTAAGAAAGAGGTGACAGGGATCTCAGGGCTAGCCACTGAGAAAACCCATGACTACCACAGCTCATTCATAGCTCTGCTTGCCCCTTTGAGCTCCCCCCCATCTCAAGACTGTCATCCCAGACAGGGAGATGTGGTGACCAACCCACTCACAAATCTGCCAAATGCTGTTAAGGATACTCAGCTGCATTAAGGTTGAGCAAGTCTTTATCCCCACCTATCAGTAGAACAATATCAGTGAGAAGAAGAGACACATGGCATACAGAATAAGGTAGTATGTTGGAGCTTAAAATTAGGTTGAAGCACAGGGTTCCTGGGAAAGCTGAGGCATGTGGACAGACTGCTTGTTCCAACATCCATCAAATATTTGTGGATCACAATGCAATGAACAGAGAAGACAAAGCCCCTCCTGGCCCTCATCGAATTGGTATTTCTGTGAAGAGAGGGGCCAAGTAAGACAGAGAAGTATGTCAGGCTTTCCTGAAGAAGAGCAGAGTTGGTCAGGCTAGTCACTTAGATCTCTCTATAATTGAGACTCTTTGCTCACCTTCTGCCCAGTGATGAGGTCTGCTATAGTCAGGTCCATCTGAATGGGGTTAGGGTGTAGTGTGTGGGGTGAAGTGATCTTCCTGAAGGTCAGGGTCAGGCATTGGAGCCCAGCCCCTGCAAGAGTGCTGTGAGAAGGCAGTGTGGAAGGAAAAGACAAGTTTCTGAATCTATTTCCCATCTGACTACCCCAGTGCCATCTCCTCCATTCTGAGCACCTGTCTGTATGATTTTTCAGATTTTTTCAAACTTTCCCTGCCTCAATGTGCTGGTGGCCTACCTACAGCTCATTGTGCCTGGATCAGAGCTGGAGTAGGTTACCCAGCTTCTCCTTATCCAGCATGAGCATGCAGAGGCCATTCAGGCAGTGCCACGGGGGGAGCAGGAATAGGGTTTGGTGCCCTTGAGCAGGTGATCTAGCACCAGATTCAGCTTACAGGGTGGAAGCAACTCAGGTTTTAGAGGCAGCCATAGAGTCAGCTCTAGCACTCATTCCAGCAGTGGCTCAAGAGCTAGAGAGTGAGAGAGTCTCTGCCTTTCCCAATCCAAGTAATACCCTGAGGGAGGAGCGACACCCTCTTTCAGTGTGTAAAGGGGGTCCCATCTGGGACCTATTTATGTCTTATGTAAGTACTCTGTAATTGCCAAAGAGGAGGTGAGGGAATCTGGGAGAATGAATTTCTGTATAAGAGAAAAAAAAATACACTAACCATTTCATTAATATTTGGACAATATTTGTGTTGTAAATTGCTATTTCTTGACCTAATATTAAATTAAATTCCTTTTTCTACTATACTCTGATAGTTATAGTTTTGTTCTTTCATTTCCTATGTTAATTTTAAAGAGATACAAATTTTTCATTCTTCATTGAATTTAAAAAGTCTTAAGGGTTATCAGTTTATGTAGGATAAGCTCAAAGGACCTGCCACTCTACTGTAGCTTACTGAATAAATGCACAAGTCCTCACTTTGCAGAGATGTGCAATTCAGTATCATTAAACTGGGTAAGGAGCTGAGACAGCCCATCAGAACTCCTGGGATGAGGGTTGAAGAGGTTTTCATAGTGCATAATAACAAAATCTGAAATGTGGGTGTCTTTAAAAATTACATTTACAAGGACCGCTTCCTGGTGCAGGACAGTTGCTTACTTTCTACAGCTTTCAAAGAAGAGGGAATGTTTTCTGTTTCTCATGCTGAGGTTTCTTTTTTACCAAATATTAGGAATTAGTAGTTTTTGAGACGAATTCTGGAATTCCATCAACACTAAGTGGGTAAAAATGTAAAAGATCAATATTTACAAGACAGAGAGGTAAAGCCCAGGTGAAATTTTCTAGCAAATGGATCAAGGGCAGACAGGACTCTCTATCCCCAGTGGCCCTCTAGAGGGCGATGTGGTACAAACCTTTACCTTAGATTGACTCCTCCAGGGATGCTGGTCCTTGATCTCAGATTTTTTTTCCTGGTTGATTTGTGTTCAGTCCAAATATTTGTGATGCAACTTTTAAGGCTAGAGCTGGACCTCTTCCCATAAGCATTTCTGTACCCTATGAACTCTTATTTTCAGTATCCCTGCAATTCCATGTTCCACTTTATTTAACTAGAAATTCCCTAGAGGGCCCTCAGCCTCTCTATCAGGTCCCTGGTGGCCACTGCTCTCTGACATAGGACTGGTGAATTACTGCTGAGTTCACATTTGCCAAGATAAGGGTCCTTATTCCATTCCAGAGAAGGACACCTCACTCTCTCCCTCCGTGAAAAAAGGCAAGTCTGGAGCTTGTGATTCTGAGTTTCAATATCTCAGGTGATCTCTAATTTACATACTCAGTCATATTGTTACTGATTTTTCCTAACAGTAGCTAGACCCAAGCCCTAAGAGTTTAGTGTCCTTGGACTGAAGGTGTCTTTTGTCTAAACTCTTGTGCTTTAGTTATGACCAGGGAATGGAATCTTTTCCTTAAGGAGAGTTGAAAGATGGGACATGCTACAGATAGGGGAAGAGTGAGTGCCAACAAGACTAATGATCTACAGGCACACGGGGACACAATCTCACCCGTTAAAACACTGGGGCATCTCCAGTCAGGATGGTGGCAGACTCTGCCCTAACCTCACCTGTTTGCCTTCACAGGGCTTCCCCATGATTGAGAGCTAAAATGGTAAGACCTGGTAAGCACTGCACTTTCAGGATGCCACAAGATCCCTCAATCTGCACCTTGTTAAGTGTTTGAACCTCACCTCCTAGGAAACCCTATAAATGCAAAAGCCAGATCAAATGCAGGTTGATATAAGTTCCCCTTTCTTTACTGATAATTTCAAGTATCAGTCAGACTCACAGTAGGGCTCAACTCTCAGCTTCCTCAGGGTAGCTGAGGGTGTGAGCACAACCCCTGCCTCCAAACATTGCTGAGGTGGCACAGCTGTCTAGAGATGAGTTTTGTTGAATGAATCACAAAAATGGTTCTGCCTTTCACTTAAGGATAGGAACTCCAAGTCCCATTAGTCCAGTGCCTAAACCAGGGGTTCTTAACAAGGGGTCCATAAGATTGAATTTAAATTAAAAAAATTATTCTTGTGGGGATGTGTTGGTGCAGGTGTGATATATTTAATAAGTATACTACATTTAATAAATAATACACAGTACAGTGTGGACTTAGTAAGAAGTCTGTGGTTTTCACCTGATTGGCAAAGGGGTCCATGGAACAAAAAAGTTTAAGAAACCCTGGCCTAGAGAAAGTCACATGTGTCCAAAGAATTTTGCCTGCAGGGCTGGGAGGCTTCTGAGAGCAGAGACAGCATGTAACATTTAAAAAGTCTACTGTATGTATGTATGTCAAAAAGGATGTATATATTATTGCATCTTCAGGCTACAATTGGCCAAGGGTGCACTGAGAGTCACCTAACAGACCCACATTTGCAGTGAGGGTCTATTTCACTGGTATTCAGCAGGAAATCTCTATTCATACCTGAGACTCCTTGACCAAACCAGAAAGCCCAAGTACCCAAAGCAGTCAAATGCAGGGCTGGGGTTCCCCCAACTCCTGGAGAAGAGAGGGTCTTCACCCTTCTCAGGCTCTGCTGGGTGGGGTAGCAGGACCACAGCTGTACTTGATTCCTCATGGGAAGGGGTTGCATCGGATCCTGATAGAAAGTAGGTATATAGTAGTATGCAACACTTTATTGTTTCTGAAAACTGATTATTTTATACAATATAATATATTTTAGCATCTGTGGATTTTGATTTTTCCTTGTCATGGTTTTTGTTGCTGATGCTATTTTTGATATTTTGACTTCTTGGTTCACTCGTATTTGTTTGGAAACTTGTTTGGGCTAAAACTATAAATTCTCTCTCTCCTCTACTATATATATGTGGATGACTTCTATACCCTCTCACAGCTCTGAGAAACAAATGTCCCCAGACCTGGCCAAATGTCCACTGAGAAGAGAGTAGCCACCAGTTGAGAACAACTGTTCTTGGGGTTGGCAAATTGAGTGGTCCCCTTGGCTTCTTCAGCCTCTTATTACCTGATATGGGTTTACATCCCAGACAAGTTGCACTTGTGGGTATTGATGTAGGGGTCCAGGTGAGCCTGGACCCATCCCTCTCCTCACCTCAAAGTCCAATGATTGTCACTGTTTCCCATTACAATTAGCCTTTCAAATATCTGGATATATGGATCAGGTAACCTTTATAATTGTATCCTATTACCCACTACTGGACCTGGCAAGCTCTTACCAAATGCATTACGCTCTTGGTAAGGATGAGAAAATTCCAGAAAATAATGTGAGTTCAAAATCACAAAGTGTTCCATGATCATTTCCATTTTCCCCAGGCAGTGGTCACAGCTGAAGAATTTCAACAAGCAAACCCATGTCCTATCTACGTGGACTATCTTGTGACACCATGTTCTTGAAATGTGGATACATTTTCTGTCACTGCTTCATCATTGTGCTTGAGTAGGACCTACAGGGGGAGGTTTGTTACCACCCAAATGCCATTAAGTCTCTTGGAAAAATGAGATCAGGCCTAGGTGGAAGCTGGAGAACCTGGTTTCCAAGATCAAGGAATTGAAGCCCCAGCAGAGAAATTGTCTACACATAAACCTAAGGATCCTGAAGTTCCAAGGTAAGGAATCTGTGCTAATACCTCCTTTTCCTTTAAGCTGAGAGCAACAGCCAACATTGAAACTGGTTCTCCCTTCAATGTGGAGATTATTTGGCACTTAAAATATCTGTGCTCTGCTCCTACATTAGTGGTTCTCACTCTTGACTTCTGATTTGAGTCACCTGTATGAAATTTTGCCTATTCTTGGATAAACCACCTAATACAGCTTGATTTTGCTTCATTCAAACTTTCATTTGGTGTAGTGGAAAATTGCTTCAAGAATTTTGTCCTCCTTCCTCCCACCATTTAGCCCAGTACCAGGCATGTCCCAGGGTCCTCTAATGAGCTGATAGCAAACTTGGAATAACTGGGCAACACATTGTTACCAACACATTTCTGCCCACAAATGGGCAACACAATGTCTCTAGATTTGAAATCTTAATTGTAAGTGCAGTTCTTTAGTTTATATCCAGATGTTATTTGGAGAATTTTTAAGGCACAATGCCCTTCCTCTCTAAGTTTTAAATTCTCTTCTACG
>JAQZBX010080844.1:0-13763 GCA_029593785.1 Cabassous unicinctus | reverse complement strand
AAAAAAGAAATACCATTTTTAAGATTCTACTTCTCTAGACTCACCCCATTTCTGGTATCAGGCTGTATTAGTCAGGATTCTCTAGGGAAACAGAACTGATAGGAGATATCTGTAAATAATATGATGTTTTATAAAATTGTCTCATGTGATGGTGGAGATGCACAAGTCCAATTTCCATGGGGCAGGCTGCAAGCCGGAGGCTCTGATGAAGGTCCTTGATGAGTTCCCCAGGAGACACTGGCTATCTGAAATAGAGAATGGGATTCTCTCTCTTCATGCTGTATCACCTCTTCTTTTAAGTCCTCCAACTGACTGCATAAGATGTCACTCATTGCTGACAGCAGTCCCCTCATTTGATTGGAGATGTAATCAGCCATCCATGCAATCAACCCACTGATGACTAAAGTCCATGAAATGCCCTTGTATTACAACTAGCCCAGTGCTTGCATGACCAAACAACTGGGCACCATTACCTGACGAAGTTGACACATCAGCCTAACCATCACAGTAGCATTGCTATGCAGTAGTAACAAACAATGTGAAGAGGAGATCAAGAAAAAATTCTACTTACAATAATAACTAAAAGAATCAAACACTTAGGAATAAATGTAACCAAAGATGTACAGAACTTGTATACACAAAAACTACAAAACATTGCTAAAATATCAAAGAACACTTAAATAAATGGAAGGATGCTCCTTGTTCATGGATTGGAAGACTAAATATCATTATGATGTCAATTCTATCCAAGGCAATTTACAGATTCAACACAATTCCAATCAAAATCATAACCATTTTCTTTGCAGAAATGGAAAACGCAATCATCAAATTAATATAGAAGGGCAAGGAGAACCAAAAAGCAAAAACTTCTTGAAAAAGAAGAAGAAAGTTTGTGGACTCACACTTGACAATTTAATACTTATTACAAAGCTTCAGTAATCAAAATGGTATGGTCCTGGCACAAGGATGGACATATACCAATGGAATACAATTGAGAGTTCAGTAATACAGGCTCACATCTATAGCCAATTGAATTTTGACAAAGATGCCAAGTACACTGATTGGGGAAAATTTTAGATTGTACGTATATTACTAGAATAAGCATTTCTTGTTTATTGGCACAACGAACCCTAATGTAAATCACAGGTTATAGTTAATAGTACAATTATAATATATTATTTGATTAATTGTAAACAAATACACCACATTAATGCATGGTGTTAATCATAAAGGGGTATATGGGAGCTTTGTATTTTCAGCACGATTTCTCTGTGAACCTACAACTTCTCTAATAAAAAAAAAATGCAAACAAAGCCATAAAGCTGTACAATACAAACAGTAGATCCTAATATAAACTATGGACTATAGTCAATAGTATAATTATAATAATGTTTCATCAATTGTGATAAAGTTACAACACTAATGCAAAATTTTAATAATATGGAAAACTGCCTCTGTATGTGTGCAAGGAGAGTATGAGAACTCTATATTTCCTGTATGATTTTTCTACAAGCTTCTAATGTTTCTTAAAAAAATGGCAACACAATTTAAAAAGTGGACAAGGTGGACAAAGGTAGGGAAAAAACAATGGGGGCATATCAAAGGGACACAAGAGCCCTGAAAGAGTTGCCAATAACCAAAGCCGGGAAAATTTGAAAAATAATGTAAATAATATTTTGTCAAATTATAACACAAAGTATAAAATAAATGCCCATGAGCCTATATTTATACAAATGATGAAAAAATAAATAATAGGGGGGAGGGAGATCAATCTCCTGTTTGGAGGAATTCCAAATCATATATGTAGATACCCATCCTTCAGGGAAGTGGTGCATCACTCCCCATCACTCAAGTATGAACTATGCATTATGACTTCCTTCTAAAGCATACAATATGGAAAAGAGGGGAAAAGAGCAACTTTACAGTAGAGAACCCTGACAAACACTACTTAAACCATATGACCCTGGTCACCAGCAACAGTGATACGTCATTTTCATTGCATGGGCACTTGATATGATGGATGTGATGAGAGTGGCATTTACCCCTGCGGTCTTCTTCCCTGAACCCATAATACCAGTCTAACCATGAGAAAAGCTCAGACAAACTCAAACTGAAAGACAGTCTGCAAAATACCTGACCAGTACATCTTAAAATTGTCAAGGTCATCAAAACAAGGAAAGTCTGAGAAATTGTCATAATCTAGAGGAGTCTGAGAAGTCATGACAACAACAAGGAATGGGTACCTTGGTTGGAATCCTGGGACAGGAAAAGGATATTAAGACTAAGGAAATCCACATAAAGTATGGAATTTTGTTAATAATATACTATGTCAATATTTGTTCACTAGTTGTGACAACTGTACCATTTACATATAAGATGTAAAAAGTCAGTTAAACTCGGGGTGGGGTATACAAGAATTCTCTGGACTATCACTGCAATTTTTCTTAAATCTGAAACTATTCTAAAACAAAATGCTTATTGAAAAGTAAAAGAAAACAACTTGTGCAGAAGGGGAGCTGGGAAGGGGAGAGAAGAGCTCATGAAGAAGACTGAAAATTTGTGTAGTCAGAGAGATAAGAGGAGAACCAGAATCAAAAGCAAAATAATATTTCTTTCTACTCAAAGATCCACAGTTAATCACAAATGAAATGTTCCAATAAAATATAAATTAATTTATATAAGGATTAACAATAAATTTTAACTGGGATGTACTTCCTATTTTGTGCTTTCCAATAATATTTTTCTTTTCATTTTAGTCTAAAGAAAAAGTCATCTTCTGCCCCACCCCTATTTTGTCCCCAGCACAGCTTCCTTTTTTCTGTGCTCCCCATCTCAGGCAGGGCAACCCCAACTATCCTGTTGTTCAGGCCAGAAACTGTGAAGTCATCCATGACTCGGCCTCCTTCCTCACTTCCTGTCCAGTTCCTATGATCTGCAGATTCCACCTATATTTATATTGATATTTCTCCCCCTCTCCATTTCCACTATTTAGGCCTCATCACTTCTGATTCAATCTCTCAACATAAAAACATCCTAAGAGGAATTAAGGCACAATGAGAGCAGGAATTCTGTTTGGGGAGAGGTGAAAGTTTTACTAATGGAATTTGGTGAGGATACTGAAATACTGTGAATGTGATTAATCCCATTGAATTGTATGTTTGTGAATGGTTGAGATGGACAGTTTATGTTGTAAATTTTATTGTAATATATGAAAAAAAAGTCATATAGACTATGAACTTTATATCAATGTCAAATTTCTTGAACTTCATAACTATTACTTAACGTGATTGCATAAATGAGTATCCTTGGTCTTAGGAAATGTACTTTGACATATTAAGTGTTTAAGGGCATGATGTATACAACCTACACTCAAGTGTTCAGAAAATGGATAGATAGATAGATAGATAGATAGATAGATAGATAGATAGATAGATAGATATAGAATGATATGGCAAATGTGGCAAAGTGTTAAAATTGATGGATCTGGGTATGTGTGTGTAGGGGGGTGGGGTATGTTGGAGTTCTCTGTATGGTGTTTGTGTCATATTTGTAACTATCCTCCAACTTCTTTTGCTAGAGACATGTGGCATATTTATTAACTTACTAATGCTTATGTTTGAAGACAACATTTCAGACCTTTTCTCTCAAGCACATTATTAAGGTATAAAAGCTATAACAGGAAGTGATCTGAGATTGCTCCTACAAAGTAAAACAAGCTACAAACTCCCTCCAACAAGGACATTCATAGCCCTGTAATTTTATAATGCTGTTTGAAATATTTGAAATATTTACTGAAATTGGTGTTGATACATGTATTAGAGACTTTGTTACACTTCTCATCACACTACCAAAAGCATACATCAGAAAGTTATCTATAGTACAAAATTGCTGGAAATATGACAGTTTATTCTAGGACAAAAGCAGTAAAATTCATTAACCTTTGATAAACCCAGTGAAATTTAAAATCTACATTTTCCTCATAGCAATTCTTCTATTTTATATGATTTTTTTCTTTTAATGTTGCAGATGACACCATTTAGAATATCGCTTTGTTATAGAGACCAAATATTTTTCTGGCAAAACCATATTCTTAATATGTAATAAAAATGGGCATATACTGACATCAATTTTTTTTGTAACGTCTATACAATAATAGTGTCATGTGTGCTATAATCATCTCCATGAATTTGTTTATATAATGCTTTCTTGTCCTTGTCTCCAGTCATTTAATATGAAATTTTCTAAAGGACTCCTGAGAAATTGGTGGTGATAGAGAGAGAAGAGACCTGCAAAGTCCTGTTGTGGAGGCTGTGCTTCATAATTATTGTCCCATGACTTTAAATGGGATGTTACTATTAAAATACTTAAAAATGTAATAATGGCTTTGAAATTGGGTAATGGGTAGAGACTAGAAGAATTGTGAGGCATTTGATAGAATAAGCCTAGATTGCTTTTAAGGGACTGTGGGTAGAAATATGGATGTTAAAGATACTTCCAATAAGGGCTTTGATGGAAATGATGAATGCATTACTGGAAACTGGAAAAAAAAATGTGATCCTTGTTATAAAGTAGCACAGGACTTGGTGAAATTGTGTCCTAGTGTTGGGTAGAAAGTGAAACTTGTAAGCAATGGACTTGAATATTTAGCTGAGTTGGTTTCCAAGCTATGTGTGGAAGGTACAGCCTAGTTTCTCCTTTCAGCTGATAGTAAAATGTGATAGGAAATAAACTGAGGATTAAACTGTTAAGCACAAAGAAACCAGCAATTGATGATTTGGAAAATTCTCAGCCAATTCAAAATAGTGTGCTTTGAGACTAAGATGAATCATGGCCCTCTTTGAACTCCTAGGAGGTGAATTACCAGAGAACAAGGCTCCTGGTGGTGTTTAACTGAACAATCTTTTGCTAAAGAGGGTGTAGCTGAACAAAGATTCAGTCAGACATCTCAGAGGAAGTCATGATTGGAAATGTAGTTATTCAGGAAGGATCTGTGGAAAGTCCTTTTGTCCCCTTAGAACTGCTGGCATGGAAAAAAAAGAAGGTTTTTGTGAAATTTTTATGAACTGAAGCATTGCTGTCCTAGACTTAAGGAGGCAGAGAAGGGATGAATTGAAGTAAGAACAAGTTCAAGGGCAGAACCATGGAAGCAAAGATCTGAACAAAAAAGATCTCCTTGGGCAAAGAGAGTGAACCAACTCATATGTGTGGAAAGGGTGGGTCCACCCCTGGTCTTGGAGGTGGCAGACCATCTGCCCCTGTGGAGAGTTTGACTTACACCCCAATGTTGGAAAGGGTACGGCCTAGCCCCCAAATTTTGGGCTGAGTGAGACTGCCACTCCAGTGCATGGAGAGAGTGATGCCTAGGTCCCCAGCATTCAGGGAGAGCATGGCGACTGCAGAAGTACTTAGAAGGGGTGTGGCTGCCACTCCAAGCGGACTGGAGGATAAAACATCAACCCATAGATGACTCAGACCTTGAGATATAATAGAGTTTGCTTAGCTGGGTTACAGAATTTCTTGGGATCCATTATCCCTGTTTTCCTTTCAATCTTTCCCTTCTGGAATGGGAATGCCTATCCTCTGCCTGTCCCACTATGTTAGTTTGCCATAGGGCTGCTGATGCAAAGTAACAGAAATGGGTTGGCCTTTATAATGGGAGTTTTATTTGTGGTAAAAGCGTATCATTCTGAGGCCATGAAGTGTCCAAATCAAGGCACCATCAGAGATACTTTGTCACCAAAGTCAGCTAATGGTGGCCCTGGTGTCCTGACATGTGGTGAAGATGGTGGCAGATCTCTGTGGATCTCCATCATCCCCTCCAGAATCTACCATCTCCCAGAGCTCAACTGTGGGCAACCAGGCATAAGGCTTGTCTCTTACCAGCCTTCTTCTCTCAGTCTTGTCTGCTTTGATTTTTTTCTGAGTTCAGCTGTGAGCTATAAGGTACATGGCTCATCTCTTCAGCCTTGAGCTACTCCATGAGTCCAGCCCCTCAGGGGCCTCTTTCCATGTCTCTGAGGTTCTAGACTCCAGGACCTCTCTCAGCCCTCGGCCTTCTCTATTTTCCTGCAGCCTTCTTTCTCACATGGCAGGATCAATATGGTGGTTTCCTTTCTCTGTTTGTCTGTCTTTCTCTGTATCTCCATTTATATCAGCTCCAGCATGAGGGCAGAGACTCTACCTGAGTCATGTCTCACTGATTTAGTCCAATCAAATACAATCTAATCAAGTGATTTAAAGTCAATCTAATGTAATAAAAAGGTACCATACCCACTGGAATGTATTAGTTTAGGATTCATAAAATAATTTCAAATTGTCATACCCACTATTGTATTTTGGAAGTGAATAATGCATTTTCTAGGTATCCCAGGTCCACCAGATATAAAGGAATTTTGTCCCAGGGTGGGCCATAAGCAGAGCTGATTTTGACAAGACTTTGTAATTATCATTGTTACTGAAATGACTAAAGGCTTTCTTCTTGGGAAGAATAGGTCTTAATGGGGTCCAGAGGGTGGACTGTGGTGGATTTAATTATGTCCCCTAGAAAAAGCAGGTTCTTAAACTTATTCTCAGTTTTGTGGGTGTGAAACCACTGTAAATAGATATTTAGAAGATGGTACGTGAAAGTGTGGCAAACTCAGGATAGGTCTTAATCCTTTTACAAGAAGCCTTATAGAGAGAAGGTCCAGGGGATAATCCAGCAGAAAGTCAGTGGGAACCTGACAGAGAAAGGAGAGGATATTGCTATGTGATAGGAAAGCCAAGGAACCCAAAGATCACCAGCCAGCATGAATGGCTACCAACTCAGAAGGCGATACACCTTCTAGCCTCTAAAACCATGACCCAATAGCAAGAAATTCCTGTTGTTGGCCCAATCTATTGTGTGGTATTGGACATAGAAGCCTAGAAACCAAGGCAATAAGGCAATGTCTGAAAGTGGGGTGAGGAATAGCTGGAGCTACTGCTGAGCTACAAGCTGGTGGTGAAACGTTAGGCATGGCCCAGTACAAAGCGAGCTGCCCCGCAGAGCTAGGGCTGGATAAACCACCTTAATGGGCACACAAGGTAGCAATCAGACTTCCCCAGCCGCTGGAAGCCATTGAGCAGACAGGCGGGTCTGTGAATCTCTGCACAGGCCAGAGTCGCTTGACCTGCGCACAATGCGGAAAATGGAGCAAAAGGAGGAGGCAGGGCTGTCCAAAGGCATCAACCAGGCGCCTTCTGTGCCCTTCTGGACACCGCAGGCCGCGGTGGCTGCCTGCCAGGTCCTGTGGGAAACCGCGTTGGCCGAGGGACCTCTATAGGGGCCGCTGCTCTGAGCTCCTCACTCTATGGGTCCTGCTCCTGCTGCTGGCATGGCTGGACTCCCTCCGCGCACCGGGTGCCGCTTTCGCATCCACTCTTCGCAGACTGTGGCGTCTGCTGGCTTGTGGCATCTGCTTGATGCTGCAGGGGGCAGCATCCAACTGGGTGGAGGGGGGTGGTGCCTGCTCATCTTCTTTTAGGAGGCACCAGAACTGAATATGGGACCTCCCATGTGGTAGGCGGGTGCCTAACTAGTTAAGCCACATTCGCTTCCCTTGAGTTTTGATATGATTCATTTTCATTCATCTCAAAGAATTTTCAGGATTCTCTTCATTTCTTCTTTGAGCCATTGATTAACAAAGGGTATTTAATTTTGACATATGTGTGAATTTTGCAAATTTCCCCCCACTATTTATTTCTATTCCATTGTGGTTGGAGAACATTCTCTGCACTATTTTATCTGTTTAAATTTAATGAAGTTTGTTTTATGGCATAGCATACAGCCTATCCTGGAGGATGATACATGTGTGATTGAGAAGAATGTATATTCTATTGTTGAATGGAATGTTTTATAGATACCTGTTAGGTCCATTTTATAGTGTTGCTCAAGTTTTTCATTTTCTTGTTAACATTCTGTCTAGTTGAAATATTCATTACTGAAAGTGAGGTATTGAAGTCTTCAACTACTATTGTATTGTCAATTTCTGTCAATTTTGCTTCATTTATTTTGATCCTATTTTATTAGATGCATATATGTTTAAAATTGATAAATGTCCTGATGTCCCATATCATCTCTAGTAACATTTTTGTTTGTTTGTTTTAAAGGATATTTTATTTGATGACAGTATGGCCAGTTCATCAGTTTTGTGGTTGTTATTTTCATGGTATATATTTTTCCATCTTTTTACTTTCAGTATACTTGAGTCTTTGAATCTAAAGTGTGGTTTTAAGCATATAGTTGATTATATTTTATTATCTAGTCTGACAAATATTTCTGGGTATTTATTTTGGGATTGCTTAATCCACTCACATTTATTGTTATTATGATCTAGTTGGATTTTCTTGTGCCATCTCACTTTTTGTTTTCTCTTTGTCTCATGCTTTTTTCACTTCTATTCCTTCTTTACTGCTTTCTTTTGTATTAAAGAATATACAGAAAAGTTAGTCCTATAAAGCTCTATTTTCTTTCTCCCCCTTTTGTGCCATTTTTGTTATACACAGTATATCTATTAATGTTACAAACACAATACATTGTTGTAATTATTACTTTATCATCTGTGGTCATTTCTACAGCCCATTAGAGCTTTGCCCACCTTCACCTCCTTAGTGCTGTTATTAGAATATATATTAAATATTTGTAACATATTGATATGTTATGTGTCCAACAATATACCTTATACATTTTATTTTTTACAATTTATTTTTAAATCAGTTAAGGGAGGAAGAGAGAAAAGTATGAATTTAAACTCTCTTTTATAACTACATATTTATCTTTCCCAGTGCTCTGTGTGTGTGTGTGTGTGTGTGTGTGTGTGTGTGTGTGTGTGCATTAGAATTACCATCTGGGGTCACATGCTTTCAGTCTAAAGAATTTTATATTTCCAAAGGTCTGCTAGCAATGAATTCTCTCAATTTTTATTGATCCAAGAAAGTCTTTGTTTCACATTCATTTTTGAAAGGAGCTTTGCTTGATGTAGGATTCTTGGTTGGCAGTTTTTGGTTTGAACACTTTGAATATTTTTCCTGCTGCTTTCTGGCCTCCCATATTTCCGCTGATAAGTTAGCTATTAATCTTACAGAGATTCTCTTATAAGTACTTCATCCTTTTTTTCTTGCTACTTTCAAGATTTCCTCTTTGTTTGACTTTTAGCCTTTTTATCATGATGCATCTGTTTGTGAATCTCTTTGTATTAATCCTACTTAGAGTTTGTTGAGTTTCTTGGATGTGTGGGTTATTGTTTTTCAATAAATTTGGGCCAATGTTTCTTCAAATATTTTTTCTATCTCCTTTCCTTCTTGTACTTCCATTATGATAATGTGGTGTGCACAAAATGGTGTCCCACATTTCTATGATTCTTATTCTTGTTCTTTCTGTTCTGTAGCTTGCATAATTTCTATAAACCTATCTTCAAATTAGCTTATTTTTTCTTCTATAAGTTCACATCTACTGTGGAGCCCTTTAGTTAATTTTTAAAACTAATAGTACTTTTCAACTCCATAATTTCCAGCTGGATCTTTTAAGTAATATCTCTTTATTAGTATTCTCTATTCAATGCAACATTGTCATCAGCCTTTTCTTTAATCCATTAACCATATTTTCCTTTAGTACTGTGAATATATTTTTATTGGCTATTTTGATATTTCTTTCTCATAATCCAACAACTCATCACTCTTACCGGCAGTTTCTGTTTTCTGCTTTTTTTCTGGTGTATTAGTCATACTTTCCTGTTTTTACACATACCTCATAATTTTTTTATTAGAATCTGGACATTTTAGATAATATATTGTAACAATTCTGCTTACTGTTTTCCCCATCCATAGGACCTATTATTATTTACATGCTTATTTGTTTATTGATGGGCTAGATTATTTTGGTGAAGTCTATTTCTCCTTCCACAGTACTGAACCTCTGATGTTGCTCCTCAGCTTTGGATATGCCTGTAGACCCTTTAGGAGGACAGTAATTTTGGTAGGCCTCTTTCCTTCTCTTTCCCTTACCACACCCAGCTGCCAAGCTCCATCAATTTCTGGCTGATAGTTTGTCTTTAATATCCCTGGGAACGAACTTCTTTGCAAACTAATCCAATAAGTTTGGGGGTTCTTTGAAGGAAAAGTTTCTGAGGTCATTGTCTGAAATTTTTCTGACCTTAGGAGGACTCCAGCCATCTGACTTATTCCATAGTTCTTTCCTGCAAACTTTCCAAACTACAGTTTATCCCATTTCTTGAATCTTCTCCAACTTTACACAACAACCCTCACTGATTTGGGTAGCACCCTTAAGCTTGACTTTCTCCATGTTCTGTTGCAAATGAAATCATTTCCTTTAGGAAGAGATTAGGAGCTACCTGTTTTAAGGCTTGCTTCTCTCCCCAGCAAAATCTCTGGATCCAGGAATGGAGACAATGGCAAGCTTTTCTCTGATTGACATTCTTGCTTTAGCAACAGGCAGCTGGGAATTGAATGAGAAACAATGACATTCTGCTCTTCCTAGGAAGAAAGACCTCCAATTGGGTGCTGCTGGTGGGAGAAGGAGCCCTGCATTCTTGGCTGCAACAGTGTGGAGTTGATTCTCTGCCTTCCTGAGCTGGGGGTGGGGTGGGTGGGAAGGAGGGAGTAATCTTGGTTCAAATACCACAAATTCTTGCCTTTTCTGTTGAATTTTTATATATGTTCTTGAATAGATGATTATTCACTTGCTCTTTTATATTATATATGTATATATAATTAAGATATGTATATGTTTATGTATGTATGTATATATGTGTGTGTGTGTGTGTGTGTATATATATATATATTTTTTTTTTTCCCCATCAGTTTCAGTAAGGAGCAAGTCAGCAGAGCTTCTTACACTGTCATGCCAGAAGTTGTTCTTTGATAACCATCTATTTTTAAAACTACTTTCTTGTGATGAGTATATATCTCAATTATTTCATTAGTGTACTTAGGTCCTGCAAGTGGCAATGTCCAAATCGTTATTAGAGCCTTTGAGATTCCTGTTTGTTTGTTTCAAATTTTCTGGTTTCTTAAAAAGTTACACAACAGCTTCATTTTACCTTTAACTTTCTCTGGGGTGTCATTCTATATCACTACCAGAACCTGTCAACTTCTCAAAAATATGCTGATCTACTTGACAAAGTAGTATACACTTTTACCTATTACTGGAAAATTCATTGTCTGAGCAATGGACTTCACTGACAGCTTCCAGCTTTATATTATTGACCATCTCTGGAGGTATGCAAGGATCATTTGGAAAATACTTGCATTTTGTTGTTTTTTAAAGAATATCACTATTATATTCTGATCTTTTTTCAACTTGGCAAAGTAATAGTAGTGCAATTTACATTTATTTAAAATTATTTATTATTAAAAAGATAGTACCATAGTAAAACTTTTGGATGAAAGAATATAGAAAAAGGTCACAGTAATCTCATCATTCTAATATGAACTGTTAATATTTTGGCATCTTTCAATTCTAGTATCTTTTTTACCTATACTTATCATTACTTTGGAAGTGGAGGTAATGTAAGATTTTAACATTTCTGTTGTTTTTTATATAAGTATTGCTATATAATCTGCAACAAAATTTTAATTTTTAATGCCTACAGATTTATTTACTGATGATTACCATGTGCCCTTTTTTGGTCATTTCATATATATGCAAATTTCTATATTACAAATATTCATAGTAAGCCTATGTATGTATAGGCTTTTAAAAATATGTTTTGGGTTATTTTCTTAGAAAAGATTCCAGAAATGAAACTACTGAATTGTAAATCTGAGCATCTTAATAGCTCTTATTTCCAACTAGTGCTGAATTTCTCTTGACAATACTTGTCACATTTATGTAAAGTTAATTATGACAATATCATTTTTAACACTTATCAATGCTTTTGATATATATTACTATTTGTTTTTGTTTTTATCATTAAATAGACATGAAATCGTGCTGTCCAGTATTAGCCACATGTGGGTATTGGGCCTTTGACTTATGGGTAGCCTAATTAAGATGTGTTTTAAGTATAGAATACATACCAGATTAAAACCCTTGATACAAAAGAAGAATGTAATCTATCTCTCTGATAGTCTTTTATATTGATTGAATGTTGAAATAAGAATATTTTGTGTATATTTGGCTTAATAAACCATATATTTAAAATTAATTTTGTATGTTTATTTTAACTTTTAATGTAGTTACTAGAAAATTTAATATTACATATGTGGCTTACATTTGTGGCTTATATTATAATTTTATTACAGACTGCTGGCATAAAATATCTGTTTATTATATTTCAAGTTTAGTGTAGTAATTAAGAAGAGGGCTGTCATTTCTTTTATCTTGTATTATCTTATCCACTTCAAAGCCTTGTGAGTTGTCATTTGAACAGGTCTCTTAACCTCTAACATGAAAAACTTGGTTCCTAGCACAAAAGTTTTCATTAAATGCTAGCAATCATTATCATCATTATTATTCCAAGTTTCCTTGCATTTACTCTTTTGTGAACACCTCTTTTCTTTACTTGTTCAATGTGGTATGTACCTTCTAATTAATATTTATAATTTTTAAAATGAAATAGTAAATTGTGTTAATATTCTGGGCCTTCTGAAACAAAGTACCACAACTGGGTGGCCTTCAACAGCAGCAATTTATCACACATTTCTTGAGGCTAGAGCTCTGAATTAAGTGTTGGCAGGCCATGCTTCCTCGGAAGTCTAAGTTTCTGGTGGGGGCTGGCAATCCATGAAGTTCCTTGGCTTGAGGCATAACTCAATCTCTGACTCTATTATATACCCATCTCTCTCTACATCTGTCTAATACTTAATATGTCTAAATTTCCTCTGCTTATAGGAAACCACCCTAATCCATTTTGGCCTCAACTATGAATACCTTAAAAGATCAGACTTATAACTATGTTTATAGTCACAGAACCAGTGGTTAGGATTTGAACATGGCTTTTACACAATTCAATCAATAGCATAAATATTTGGTGAATATATTGCCAAACTTTTATAATATTTTTTCTATATTAATTTTGGCTTTAAACATTTTTTTGCCCCTGAGATGGCTCCCTCATCTGTTTTGCTTGTTGTTTTTGCTCAGTGTTTTGCTCGTTGTTTGGTCATTGTCTTGCTCATTGTTTTTGCTCATTGTCTGCTCATTGTCTGCTCGTTTTTTGTTTGTCTTCTTTAAGACACACCAAGAACTGAACCCAGAACCTCCCATTGGGAGGTGGACACTCAACTACTTGAGCTACATTTGCTCCTGGCTTTAAACATTTTTAAACACATTTGAATATTGATTTCTTTGAGTTCAGAGCTGTCGATCTTTTTCTTTGTGTTATTTTCTATAACTTTAGAGAAAGTTTTCCTTTCTCAGAAAGACTGATAAGTAGTAAAGCTCATTTTGTTTTGTTCTCTATGCAACTATTCACGTCCTCTGGAATTTAGTTTATTATATGGCATGAGGTAAGGACATAAATTGATTTTTTTTTTCAAATTATGAGAACAAATTTCTACCAAAAATTATCTATACCTTAATAAATAATAAAATGGTGCACTTTTGTGAAATTTATTCCTATGAATGTTATTTTTTATGCTATTACAAGTGGAATTTTTTTCAATTTCACTTTTGGAATAATCATTGTTAGCGTATAGAAATAAAATTGATTTTTTCGTATTTATCTAGTGCCCTGCAATCTGGCTGAAACCAGTTATTATTTCTATTTGCCTTTTTTTTTTTT
>JAQZBX010080843.1:0-13760 GCA_029593785.1 Cabassous unicinctus | reverse complement strand
ATGAGTCACAAAATTATACAAATCTGGTTGATATTTCCTCCTGCTTCTTACTCCTAAAATATCTTTACTTGTACCTAGCTACATATTATTGTCAGCAAGACTTTGGCCAAACTGGTTGTTGACTGCAAGCAAGTAGATGAAAAGGCAGTAAATGCATCAGCTAACATCACATCAGATGGTGTAGAAGTTCTGGGAAGAATGGTTCGATCAAGAGGACCAAATGGAAACTCTGCACCAGTAAGTAAACAAGTGAAACTCCACTATTGTGAAAAAAGTAAGTTTAAAGAATATTTAGCTATTTTCAAAGGAAAAGTTTGGTAAAGAGATGGTGAATAGATGGATGGATGGATGGATGGACAAATAGATAATGGCTTCTTTATTTTTTATCACTGTGGTTTTTTTCTTTATTTTTAAGGAAGATTTAGATTATATAAATATTACATAAAAAATATAGGGGTTTTCCATATACTCCAGCCCTCCCCCTCCCACACTTTCCCACATTAACAACATCTTTCATTAGTGTAGGACATTTGTTACAATTGATGAACACATATTGAAGCATTGCTACCAAGCATGGTCTATAGTTTACATTATAGTTTACACTTTGCACTACAATTTTATAAGTTTTGACAAAATGTATAATGGCTTTTATCTGTCATTGCAATATCATGCAGAACAATTCCAATGTCCCCAAAATGCCCCATGATATATCTATCCTTTCTTCTCCCTCCCCTCAGAACCTCTGATGAGCACTGTCATTATATCAGTGTACAAATTCTTCCATTACTAGAATGATAATAAGTCTACTTTAGTCTATAGTTGCATTCCCCCCTTATGTTTGTTCATTCCCAGTCTTGGATGGTGATGCCCATTCTGCTTCTGATTGAGAAGAGGCTTACATCCCATGAGGCAGATTGATGGAACTGTCTTGCTTGCAGTTGTAGATACTCTCTGTTTTTTGGGATGACATTGTCCATCATCATTCTTTTGTTAGTTGTCCTGGGTAAGTCCAATGAACTGAAGAGTAGGTGTTAGCTGCAACTCTGCTGAGATTCAGGGCTTAACTGGTATGAACAGCCAGAAGATTTAAGTTTCTGGGTATATTTAATGAGTATAGTGCTAATTATAGGTTCAACAAAAAGGGGCATAAGACCCAGGTGTAGGAAAATTATAAATGAGTCTAACTCTGATACACTGGGGAGGTGTGTTATCATATATTCCAAGGTAAGGCCCACTGATAGGGTGCTGATTTCCTGGGGTTGTCTGCCCTGCCTATAGTGTCTAGATGTCTCCAGATCCCTCAGGAGCACCCCTGCTCAAGGCAGTCAATGAGATCCTCCTGAGACGTGTATAAACATAACCTTTGGAATGACCTCCCAACTCACTTTGAAATATTTTAGCCATAAAAACTCATTTGTATTTAATATTTCCCCCTTTTGGCCAAGGTCTTTTTCCAAATGCATCGCTAGTTGGCACTTGGTAATAATCCTTCAGTGCCAGGGAGGCTCATCCCTAGGAGTCATGTCCTGTGCTGAGGGGAAGGTAGTTGCTTTATATGCTGAGTTTGGCATAGAGAGAGGATAATGGCCTCTTTAAATGTCTTTAAAAACATGGTTTAAAGCTTTTGGCAATATGCTTCTGTTGTATTATTAGGAGAATGCTCTAGGAATTATTCTCTATTTTCTAAATGCATTTTTAAAATTAAAATAGTAAAATATTAATCAAATGATGGTTTGTGACATAAATGGTTTGTAAATGAGAATCAAAATTATGAGCTAACCTCATTTATATAAACCAATAAAATGCATACAAAATATGTGGCTATTATACACAGCAAATTAACATTCAGGTCAGATTTGGGCATTTTATTTTAAAGCTGGGTTTTGCTTTTTCTTAAGTGAAGTCTACTGTTTAATGGTTGATATAAAGTAAAAAATTTTTCTATGATAATGCATTTTTTATCATACAACATGTCTGTAAATCTGGGTGACTTCCAATTGGCAAAGAAATCACATTCCCCTTACTTACCACCCACAAAAAAAGAATATTATACACAGGTGTTTGTTTTAACACCATGAATTCACAGTTAATTAACAACATTCCATAATTTGAGTCATTCTCTAATTAGAACCAACTGGTCTGTGAGGCATTTTCTTCTTGTAAACAATTCCAACTATTCTAATCTACATTTCTTTTCTATATAACAGAATCAAGTTAATTATGAATTGTTAGTGTTTTTTTTTCCACTTTGATAACTGTGTACAATTGGCCATATGGAACTTTAGAAAGATTGGTGGTTCTCAAAGTTTTTAAAGCTGAAGATCCCTTTGTATAAATGAAATCTCATACTATGTCAGATAAATAAATAATATTAAAACAAACTTGTGGGAAACGGATGTGGCTCAAGCGATTGGGCTCCTATCTAGGAAGTCTAGGGTTCGATTCCCGGGACCTCCTGGTGAAAAGCAAGCTGGCTCATGCGGTGAGCTGTCCCAAATGGCAAAGCTGGCCCACGCGGAGTGCTGGCCCGCGCAGTAGAGCTGGCCCGCGCAGGAGTGCTGGCTTGCGCGTAGAGCTGGCACAGCAAGATCGACACAACAAAAAGAGACACAGAGTAGAGACAATAAGAGACACAGAGACCACAGCAGGGAGCTGGTGGCGTCTCTGGTGGCGCAAGAGATTGAGCACCTCCCTCCTATTCTGGAAGGTCCCAGGATCAGTTCCTGGTGCTGCCTAAAGAGAAAGACAAGCAGACACAGAAGAACACACAGAGAGCAGACAGTGCAAAACAATGGGGTGAGGGTGGGGAATAAATAAATATTTTAAAAAAACAAACAAAAAAACAAGCTCTAATTGAATGGAGAAGGGGACATGGGGTGGCAGATGCCCCCACCCTCCATGGCCTCTAAGTCAGCTTAAAGAGCACAGATCTAATTCCTCTGCTCTAGTCTAACATGTTCACATACAGTACACACCAGGAAGTCTCAGAGAGGTGAAGTAATTTGCCTTGGGACAGTGCTATTTAGTACCATTTTTCTTTGTAGTAGCACTAGAAGTGGAAGTTTGTGTACATAGGGGGACATTGATACTTTCAGACCTTACTGATGTGTGCTAATTAGTTTGTTCCTGCTTTGATTTGGAAATCTATGGGTTAGATGGTTGAAAATGGGGAATATGAAAAGATATGGAAGACTCTCTTCTATGATGGTGAGGGGCTTTGAAGAATATTTACGTGATATTGAGGAGCTGTCTCCTCTTAACATGTAGCAGTTCATGGTGATTAAGAAACACTATCTTCTGCCTAATGGAAGATACTCACATGATAGCACACTCAGGAATTTATAAGAATCCAAAATTAGCAAAACAGGGATATCTTACTGGATGAATGCTTGGCCTCTAATTTAGGAGAGAGAAATAATTCTAGGTGTATGAGTTGCTGGGCCCAAATCACTATGTACTGTTATTCTTTTTCATTTTAGAAATGATGCATATAAAAAGCCTGACACTTCCTAGGCCTTCAATGAAAAGTGGCTGTTATTATTGATGGAAGTTAGAAATATCTTTTCCATCCCTCTTTGCGTTTTTCCTTCTCTAAAACTCCAGCACATTTTAAGCTCTTCATAATTGGCAGTCAGACATTATTTCTTTTTTTTTAATTTTTAATTTTACTGGGAGGTCCCAGAGAGCAAACCCAGGTCCCTCCATATCGGAGTCGGACACTCAACCATTTGAGCCACATCCACTCCCCAGATATTATTTCTTTACTCTTTCATACATTTACATCTCACCTCTCTAGCCAGAGTATAAATTCCCACCGAATAGAAACCATGTCATAGTCTTTATGTGCAACCACCCCTTTCTGCCCCACATTTTAGTATCTAATAAACTTCTAGTTACAGAGTAAGTTCTCAAGAAGCACTTGATAGAAATGAAATAAGATGTTGCCCATCTAAATTGCATTATGTCTTTTCTTAAAAATTTGTTTCACATATATTGCATCCCATATGTGACACTGACATCATTCTTGTTATATATATCACACCCTCACCGAATTGCAATTTATATTTTTAAATTACGCTTTTATGATTACAATTGCAATAATTGTATTTAAAATTACAGGGTATGTAATAATTATACTCCAAATATCTCACCAATTAAATAGCAAAGAATTTATTTCTGTAAGCAAAAGTGCCTGTAGGTTTCAGGCCTACTGGCGATAAATCTTGATTTCTGGCCATGAAAGAAAAGCAATTAAACAGAGCACCCTCTGTGGTAAGTTCCAACCCATAGTAGACAAAGGAGAATTTATGAAAGTCGATAATTAAAGAGTTCTTTGTAAGGCTAGCAGGGAAAAAGCGGTGACTTTTGTTAGAATCTAGATGTCTACAAAGGATTATTAAATAGATCTTCAGTCTGCCCACTTATGGAAGAATTCGATTATGTTGAAATGGCTGATATTAGGTTAGAATTCAAGAATGGGATTGGAAACTTAGACGTGCTCTTAGAGTTGTTGCTTAATTGCTTCAGTACAAGGCAGGAGAGAATCCTCAGCCTTCCGTTTTCAATTGAGAAATCTGAGCGCTAACGTAGCCTTAATATACATCTGCACTCCAAAAACCGCACCCCACTCCCAGCAAAAGGAACCGAGTAGTGTGCAATGGTAGGATTGTTCCAGGAAGAGCAATTATCATATAAGAGGGATTAATAGTTTATAGATCAGCATTCCCTGGAAAATTCAGAAATGACAGAAAAAATGCCAGATGATGGAAGCCTCTAAAGATAGTCTTTAAAGAAAATATGTCTTTTTAAATTGAAGTTGAGTGAAGGATAGATTAATGGTTTTAGGGATACTGTCACTACTTGCTGAATTACTGACATTTGTAATAAAAACCACTTGTGTTCAACAATGTAAGATTTTATAGGTAACGACAGTCTCTAGCGAGACCAAATGAATGAGCAGGCTTAATTCAGCCATCGAAACACGTTTGGGAAGAAGCTTAACAACTGTGCTTCTCCTTTCCAATATTTTTTTTCTCCAGAGAGGTTTCTTTCTTCAGATACCTAATGAAATTATAATGCTTTCAGACAGGAATGATTCTAGAAAATTTTTGAGCTTCTAACATAGTATAATATTTCTTAGTTTTTTCTTCCACCTTTTAGAATCTAACTCTTGTGCTATTATCCAATTGACATTTGTTTAGTCTGTTGCTATGCAAAACAAAAGAGAAATGTAATTTATGCCATGGAGCTGTGTATAATTTTATTGACTGCAATAGAGCTTTATGTAGGAATCAATGGTAGATTAGTTGATGATACTACAGAAGCAAGTGTTAAATTACAAGGAAATGATTGTGTGGTTTCACATGAAGTACCTCTTTTAATCCTTAAGCTGATAACAGTAGCTAATATTTATCGAGTGCCTCCTGTCAGCTTGGCAGTGTGTAATTTTCTGAGATTATCTCATTCGATCTCCCAATAACGCTAGGAGAGTCTTTTGTTGCTCTCACTTTACTGATAGAGAACCTGAGACTTGAAGACGGTAGAAAGAGTGAGAAACATGAGATAGGAGGTTGTATCTGACTTACCTAAGGCTACCTGCCTTCTGTTCTAGTACTTTCTTCCACTGCCTCTGACTCTGATTTTACTGTATAAATTAAGGCAGAGGAGGGCATCTGCTCTGTACTAGTCACCCTCTGCCCTGTGTGGTTGTTGACAGACTCAAAGACTCAATTACGGCCTTGAAAGTAAATAATCAAAACTTTCCACCCAAAGTCTATCTATATGTAAATATCCTAAATACTGCCAACAAGTACAACAGCTGTTAATGTTCATTTTCCTAAATTCGTTTTCATAAATTCAATAAATTGATTGCGAACATATAGAAACACTGAATTCAATACCTGACAAGTGGTAAATGCTTAATAAATCTTGGTTTCGAGAGAGTCAGTAAAAATTAAATACCACATGAAAGGCAGAGAGCATGGCCTAAGTCCCCTGTCTACTGACTCTTAAGTCCAACACTCTTTCTACAGTATTCTTGTGCAATATGTAGCTCTCTAAATACTTGCATAAGTTCAGGTGTGGCTTGATTTCAGATTGCAAACTTAGTTGTGTTATGCTAGAAAAAAATTCAGACAATAAAATCTTGTATGGAGTGGAAAGCGGAGCATGGGGTAAGTTTTCTCATTCACAGACCATAGTAGCTCAACTGCTAAGAAATATTTTAATGTTATTTTCATGCTGACATTTGACCTCAAATGACTCGCTTTTTGTGCTACACCCAGAAAAAAAAATGTCCAATAACAGAAAATGAGCATTTGTAATTGGCTAAGTAGTCTTCTGCAGGATATTATAAAAAAGTGAAAGTAGGAGGCTGAGTCTCTCTTTCTCTCTTTTGGCATAGACATCTTTTATAATATTCAGTTGGTCACAAAGGAAAAAAGCTACAAAAATAAAAAGGGGCCGCCTTCTTGCATCTGTTGCCTGAAGTAGGGTTTATTTTGAACCACATTGTCTTGTTTCTTAAGGCACCTAGGTAAAGGGTCTTTTGACATACCATCTGTACTGTCGCCTATATAATTTGTATAAATATGTGTGTGATGTTTTTGGAATAAAAGCTAGAGGCAATTTTTTGTTTTGTTTTTAATCAGTCCCCGGAAATGATATTTGGGAAAGAAATCCCCAAATAAAGGCCAAGGAATCTAAGATATGACCAATGCAAACAGTTATGAATAAATTTGTTGTACTCACAAAGAAAAGGCTGCTGACTTCATCTAACTTAAAAAAGAAAAGACAGCCCACGTAGCATTCCTCAAATGATAGCAGTGGCCTCATTAAGCACTTAGTAGCCATTCCTCCCCTTGAATAAATGAAATGAACTCATAAGAATTTCAGTAATTCAATAGACCAGAAGTCTTGCTAAAGGTCTGTATGTAGCCATTATACTGTTATAGGCTATTAGTTGGTGAATGTTTATTTGAAAAAGTTCAAGAAAGCCTGGTATATATTGGGTCTAGTGAAAGGCCTTGCTTTAAGTAAATCTTTCCATTCATAAAAATGTTTTTACATTGAAGGCTATATTCAGAAATGGAAAATTTCCTGGTGGATGAATGATTCACATATTTAATTGAATCTAATGCTGTTATAATGGACCCCATTTACTAAATGTCCCCAGAAAACAATGGCATCATAAGGTTAAGCTGGGTTCCTGCAGTTCAAACATTAGGCTAAAGATCTCTTTACTGAAAAATAAACCACAAAAAAGTGGGGTGTGCTGTTCAGATTCCAACTAGAGCTAAACTTTTGGCATGTGGTTAAATTCTTCAACTCTTTCATCTTAGCCCATAATCTACAGAATGGAGTTATTACTATTATCATACCTCACAGTGATTATGAGGATTAAATAATACGAGAAAAGTATTTAGGATAGTGCCTGGCACAAAACAGGTTTTCAACAAATGTTGGCTGCTGTTGCTGTTATTGGCTAAGATTTTCTCAGCCAAAACATTAAACAGATGATATGATTATTGTGGAAATAAACTGCTATTACATTTCTGCCCTCAGTACTGTATTACTTTCACTTTAATTCCAATTTTTTTGCCTCTTCATTATATACTCTTGTCCCTTAAATAATTCAGTTGTGAAAGGGCTGCACATAGAATTTTTTTTATTTTTTATTTTTTTACCAGGAGGCCCTGGGGAACGAACCCGGGGCCTTCCATATGGTAGACGGATGCCCAACCACTTGAGCCACATCCGCTTCCCGCACATAGAATTTTAAAGTAATATTTATTTTTTATAATAACTATCATCCAAGCGCTGTTCTTAATATTTGCCCTATATTAATTCATTTCATCTTCATAATAACCATGTGAGTAGCTACTATTATTGTACTGATTTTACAGATGAGGAAACTCAGTCCCCAAGACCTTAAATAATTTGTTCTAAATGACTCAGCATGTGAATGAAGGCGTCAGGGCTTACACCCAGGCAGTGTAGCTCCATAGCCCTCCCCCCTATGCACATTGAAATATTTTCATTGCTATTTTTGTTCATAGAAATCACAGTAGTGTTCTTTAGAAATGTTTTAATTTTAAAAACCTAATTTTTTAAAAGTCATAATTTTGTTGTGAGGCTGTGCTACGCAGGCTCAGATATGACAACCTTTGAAAAATCACTTAAACCATCTAGGGAAAAAAGAGCAGCAAGCCACGCACTCATTTCCTCAGATAGCACAATAGATGTATATAAAAAAAGCAAGAAAGCATGATGCCTTGACTCACAGATCTGCTTTCAAAACTCAAAGGTTATTTTATTGGTCTTGCAAAACTTGGTTGGCCTAGACATTTGCAGCAAGGCACAGTTCTTGAGTATAACAAGAGGAAATCTAATTTCATTCTCTTTCTTGTCAGATAGTACAGGCTCTTTGTGATACCATGTGCATTTTTAATGACATATTTCAATAGTATTATCTATGTGGGCATTCTCATTTCCATCCACAGGGCCCACGAGGTTGACAGGGGATAAATAGTATTCCTTGGGGGAAAATAAGGCACCAAGGATTTCCAGCCCTTGTTGAAAATAGCACAGAAGGAAGTTGCAGACATAAAATGAAAAGGATGCCATCCTTTTCCCAGCTCTGTAATTGATGATGCTTTTATATTTCAAATTAATATAGGAAGAAATATACTAGAAATAGTTGGGTCATTAAGCTAGTGTTAGCCCTTAATGATATTATAATGATGTTTCTGTATGTTTCAGACTGTACACTGAGTTATCGCCAATGTACATGAGCGGAGCAAGACTGGCTAAATATTTATGGTGTGATCCATGGCTTAAATAAAAATACGCTTAGCACAAGTTCTCACAACACCATATGTGAATCTGTCATGACATTTGTCACGTTGTATACAGTAGTTTATGTGCCTGTCTCCTCACCATGTGTGAGTTCCTCCAGGGCAGGACTGTGGTTTTTGTTCATTTTCATATCTTAGGAGTCTACGTAGTATCCGGCTTACATTATGCACAGAAGAAAAATTTGCTGAATGTGTGCATAAGTGAGTGAAGTCAGAATTAATTCAACAAGCTTTCAGGAATGTCTATTATAATAAGGGATGCAAAGAGGAATAAAAGTTCACATGCAATGAAGGAGAAATATAAATAATTTTATTGTATGGTGGGAGATGTGCTAGAAAAGAGGCTGTGAGATTGCATAGGCATTCAGGAGAGGCTGAGATGGGCAGCAGAGGGAAGGCTTTGACAGACGAGCTATGCTTATGCTCTAGGCAGAGATCAAAGAGGGGGAGTTGTGATAAGTAAGAGGGTTTGGATGGTGGATGGAGTGATTTTAGACAAAATTTTAGATCTCTGTGTATTTGAGAAATATAATTAGTTTGGTATTGTTGGAGTTACTTTTTTATTTACTTACTGCAATGTTATGAAGTTATTGGTGCTCCATTATGTGATCTATAATATAAAACCATTATAATCATAAACATAGTCTATTCATAGGTTAAATAAGAATTTTTTTTTTAAATTACAGTTCCAGTTACAGATGTTTGATATTGTTTGTTCCACATCATGGGCTAATCGAGACAAATGCTGTGAACTTCCAGGCCTGGTAAGAATTACTCTTTCGCTATGTTTTAGTTTGCTAAAGGCTGCCAAGGCACTCCACCAGAAATAGGTTGGCTTTTATAATGAAAACTTATTAACTTATAAGCTTACAGTTCCTAGACTGAGAAAAATGTCCATATCTCAGCGTCAGGCAAAGTTCTCTCCCTGAAGACACAGCTACCAGTGATCCTAGACTCCTGTCACATGAAAGGGCACAATGGTGGTATCTGCCGGTCTCAGGCTCCGTTGCTTTCAGCTTTCTGTTGCTCCTTCTAGGGCATTCCCTCTCCCTGGTTCCATTGATTTTAGCTTCTTGCTCATGTGGCTTTCTTTCTCAGATTCTGTGGTTTCCTCTCTGAGCTCCTGGGTCTTTTCTCTCTGTCTGTCGCTCCAAATTCATCCCGTTTATAAAGTACTCCAGTAAGAGGATCAAGACCCACCTTGGGTCATGCCTTACTGAAGTGATCTAATCAAAGGCCTTGATCTTTTCTGGGGTACATGCAGTCTCAAACCTATCACACACTATTTGATCTGTTCTTTTTGAAATTTTCTAAAATTACATTTACTTTTCTCTGAAGATAAAATTCTGTTTCTCAACATTCATATAATAGGTAGTTTATTGTGATGAGAATTAAAATTACAAACAGGCTAAGAAGGAAGCATGCCTGAAATCATCAGGACCAACATGTACATGGTGTGAGCTGCACAACTCCGTGGACACTGTTTATACAAAGTCCGTATGTTCCCAAAGTTCTGGGTTCACAAAGCCCTAAGTGTCTCCATACTTTTTTCTTGGCACCCCAAGCCAAAAGAAATACCTAACCATTCCATATATTAAATAAATAGGTCCAATATAACAACAATATGTATTTAAGTCTTAACAATGTAGTAGCCATATTTAAAAAAATACACATAAACTGAAAGAAAAAACATTTTTATTTTACTCTTTAATAACTGCAGTTACTTACTGATAGGATGTGTGTGTCTGTTGGGCCCTGCACAATTCCTCATAACTTGGAATCAGATTGGACATAGCCACCCTAACTTCCTGTTCTACAGTGATTTTTCCCATGGTACTTGCTTTTCATCCCAGCAACTGCTGAAGAAACCAGCTTTGCAAAGATATGACATCATTGAAAAGAGTCTAATCAAAATCTAATCTTGAAACTGTGGACTACCTAATGTGACGTCCAATGGATGCCAAACATTGCAGTTTACCTTAGTATTTTAAAACATACCGTAGCACCCTTGTGAGTTTGTTTGTAGTGCCCCAGGGCACACAGTTTTGGAACCCTAGTCATAATCTCTATTACCTATGCAAAGCTACTAGAACATCAAACTTGTTCTCATAATTAACACTAAGTATAATTCATGGGGTATACTTGGATATGTAGAACCAGAAAACCAGATTCCTATCTTATGATCCCTCTAAGCTAGTGAGCTGAAATGGATGAAACTGTCACGGTGGACAGTATTCATATCCTAGTAACTAAAATCTGGAGACCGAGCATGGAGAAGCATTCAAGAAGTCTCACAGATTAGACTTTTTAAGACCTTACACAGGAATCACAACATCTATTGTGGGTAGTAAATTCATGGCAATTATGTTTAAGAAGGAAGTAATTTACTCTTCCTTCATCGAAAGAAGTTCCTAGTTAAACTCTGGTGAGGAATTAAATCCCAGACACCATGATGTTATGCAGGTAAATTGGAACATAGAAGGGGGAACACTAAGAATCCTATGTTGTATCAAGCCAAATATGATCACAACTTCTAGGAAGTGGCTGAGCCCTTCCCAATGCTTTTCTTCTCACATCTATCACTAAAGAAGCATAAATTCCTTGACTGGAAGACATGACTGGGAACATAGTTGACAGTGATGGTAAAACCATTACTGAGGCCGAGTCTCTGGTCACAGATGGCCTGCTGTAGGCATTTCTTTGGAAATCTTTCAGGTACTTAAGTTTGTATTTCACTCTAGCGGGCCAGATACCAGGCCATATGTGTTAGGAGAGAGTTTTTCTATAATGAGCTGAATCCTTTGACTACTATCCAAACTTAGAGAAACGTTTCTGCAAAGTGGATCATTTGCTCAACCTTTGGAGGTTTCTATTGTGGATATTTCAGAGATTCAGATAATTTTCAACTTGGAAATTTAATTGTCATCTGTGCACTATTGAGCTCTAACCTTATTTTCCCCCAAAGTCTTCAGTAATGAAGCTCATGTCCTCTCTATCCAAAGAGTACTGATAAATCTTATGAAGTTCTCTAGCTCCCTGTCCCAGTACTGTTATTTTTGGTTGCTGCTCCAAATGAGATATTCCCAAATTGTCAATAGCCCTTACCAGGTGCTCTGTCTTGCTCTACATTCCAGTAACTCATTCAGATATATTCAGCCTGACATTCATAATCTATCTTGTAATGTCACATGGCAATAAAATTCTCTGAGAGAAGAAAAATGACCTTCTCTCCCAAAGCTTTATATTGATGCTGAAATGCTTTTTTATTTTAACCTACAGAATGTGAGCACTTGTTGAAATTGTTACAAAAATTGATGATGTGTTGAAGTACTGTTTTTGTTTTGTTTTGTTTATTGTAGTATATATGCAATCATTCTGACTGGCCTTTCCAACAAGTTTTCTTTTAACCTTTGAAAATGAAAACTGTTATAACACGAAGAAAGTTTTCAGGACCTTTAATTCATCATATACTACTACTTCAACAGAATTAAATTGTAATCAGGATTTTTTTTTTTTGCACCCATTCCTGACTTTCTGTTCTTACTTGGGTTCCCAAACTGGTTTTATCAACATCCCTTCAATATGATGATCATCAGTGACTCACTAGGCCACCCATCCATTTTTTCTTTACAGAAAATATTTCATAATCAGGAGAGAATACTCTCTGTCTTTCCATATTAATTCTCACTGAAAATAAAAAAAGTCTTAAATGAAAATGCTTTATTTTAGTAGGAAAAAGCCATTTGTATAGATTTTCTTCTTAACTGTTGTGTTATTTTTTTCTCCTCAGAGGGATGAGGAGACCTGTCCCGATCTTCCACATTCTTGCTCCTGTTCTGAAACCATGAAAGGGGCTCTGGGACCAGCAGGCCCACCAGTAAGTCTTGCCTAGTTAGGGCTTCCTGCAGATCGTGTTATTTAATAATATTAACAGCTGTTGCATGTCTGCTATTTGCTAGCCACTATGCTAAATACTATGCCTGTTACTCACTTAGTCCTATGAGTAAACTGAGGCACAGCGACATTAAGTAACTAAAGAGCACAACTTTGTGGAGCTGGCATTCAAAATCAGGTCTTCCTGACTTCTACAGATGATACCCGTAACTGCTATGCCATGCTCTCTCTCACATTGCTATATATTCAAAATCTTCCCTTTAAACTACTTCTATTTCGTTTCCATCTGAATGTTTCCAACATTGACCCTCTGCTTTTCCCTGTAAGGTTTGCATACCCTCAATTTGCCCATTCTGTATCCAAATTTACATGGTGAAGGGGAGATTTTGAATTCATCAGGAAAAGGACCCCATTGGAGCATGCAGTTCTCCACTACTGACTGGAGCTTACTACAGAAAAGAAAGTAAAAAAGGGAAGGAGGGAGGGAGGAAGGAAAGAAAATAATTACACTTGGAGATCTTTGAATTTACCATGACATTTTTTTGTAATATATTTAAATGCTCATTTTTCATTATTTCTAATCTGCTAAACTGGGATTCTAAGTGATTCTTTGAAATAAATGTGATTGACATAGCTGGTCTGTGGTTAGGGAATGGCAAATATATCAATATAGAAAGACAAAGAAAACAGAGAGAGGCTGAACAAGCCAGCAAAGAAAACCAAACCCTCGCAGGCCCTACCTGTGCTTCCACGTTCCTCACCAGCGGCGGCCCGGCGCGGTCAGCACTTGCAGTCAGTAAGCCACGCTGGCGGTGGGCTTGCAGCGTGAACCTTCACACGGGTTGGCCCCACAGACATAATTTTCTTTCATTGATCTACCACATTTCTTGAACTGAGCTAAAAAGGAAGAGGACCTGCCAAATGTATCTGAAATAAATCCCAGCAGTTCCTCCTTTATCTCTGGCATATAGAACATTCTTTTCAAGCTCCCGCAAAAACGCAAAACCTTTC
>JAQZBX010080842.1:0-13764 GCA_029593785.1 Cabassous unicinctus | reverse complement strand
TGTGGTGGTTTATCTCCAATTGGTGGCTCATTGACAACTCAAACTTAGCATCTACAGAATTTACTTTATTATTTCCTTCCTCCCTACTCTGGTTAGCGAAGGGAGTGCAAAAACTAGATTTCAATTTTAACGAATTCTTGGTAATTATCTAGAGAAATCAAGTGATTCTTTTAAAACATTCAGAAACATTCTCTGAATCTGCAAAAATGGAATCAGCAATTCATATTTGTCCCACCTTCTATTAGTTCTGAGAGTATTAAATTCAGTGAATGAACTTAATTTCTCACAGTTGAAAGCAAGTTCTTACTCATTGTCCTTGTGGTATCTCTGGAAAGTGATGAAATATAAATATTTCAGACTGAGATGTGACAGATTTCAGCTTCAATTATATAAAATGTATCTCAGAGAAGTTTTAATTTTAATGGATTTTTCCCTGAAAAACCCAAAACTAGCATGGGGTGGTTTTAGAAATGGGATTTGACTCTGAGTAGGCATTGTTCATAGCGCAAAATTCTCTGTGACCACATGTGGCTGAATGATTTTGAGAGCACTGATAGTGTAGTTCTGTATATTGTTTGCTTTCTGATGTATAAAAGTCTGGAGTTGATTATTAGAAACTGCAATTAGTGTTTACTCTGTTTTAAATCTGCTACATAAAATGAAGGCATAGGATGAGTCCAAATTTGGGCAAAAGCAGACCAAAGAGAACCGGATCAGTAGGAGGCGATAGTAATGATGTGGCCAGTGGTGATTAATAAGAAATCAGGATTTTATGTCACTAGGAGAGGTTATAAATGACACACAGTATATAGAAACAATATATGAAAATCCTCAGAATTTTTCAAGAGAGTGTTGGACTTAATGCAGGCAAAGAAGATGGAGGATTGAGTTATTTTATTTGGGTGTTAATGAAAAAGAAACCAGAAGTTCCACCAGTCAAATGTGCTATCATCAAGCAAAACATAACCACTATTCATCTTTCAGCCATCCTTCAAGCCCTATATTTTGACCCTTTTCTCCATGTAACTAATTAGAACTAAGAATTTATAATTTCTAATTGGGGAAATCACAATTCTCCTCTAGCTATTCAACTTACCTTCTTTCTATCTTTTCTTCTTTATATTCTCCATATTGGCAAAAGACATAAATCTGATCTTTTATTCATATGATTCATATTTTTCAAGTGTACATATCATTGTTGAGTTGCAAATTATTTTACAATCTTATTCTAATATACTTGATTAGATTAATGCTCCTCATAAATTCACCCCCTAATACATACACAAACATATGTAAACACACTCACACACACTACCATACACTCATATGTATACATATAAACCCCACACTTGATCCATATTGAAGGATTCATCATTTGTGAATATATCACACTCTGCTATATTTCTTTGGCTGTGCACATGCCAATTTTTCTATCAAAAACACATACTTCCTATTTTGATTTACAACTCTTTTCACTATCTCATAAGGCTCCCACCTTGGATAAAGAAAATGGATATCAAATATCACATTTGCTTTGAACATTTTCCATATTTTTAGGAAGATTTAAACATATCTTTCTCTAGGCTCCCAGAATATTATTCTCTATGCCATTCTATTTTCATTATACCTGCTTCTCTTCTAGGTTTAAACCTCTTGGAAGACAGAAACGATGTTTTATCCATGATCATGTCATAATAGTCAAGCAAATAGTATGTTCTCAATAAATATTATTTGCAAAAATGAATTAATTAATGGAGGTGTAGATTTATAGTGAACTAAAATAATATATTTTTGTATAGTTTCATAAGCAGGAGAGCCTACCGTGGTCTACAGCAAGGAAAGAAGACATTAAATGAGCTTCTTCTTTTTATAAACCATAGGGGATTTCCCTTCATGGGATTACACTTGCTTTAATTCCCACGTGTGAATGAAAGAATAAACTGCTTGAATTTAAAACAGCAAGATAATGAGCATTTCATTTGCCCAAAGTGGAAATAAAGGTCCTAGTTCATTCACCGCAACACTGATTTGGCATTCTCCCTGTCTCAGGAGTTAATAACAGAAGGAATCAGATTATTAAACAAAGTGCTCTCTACCTTGTTTCTTCAAGTCTTTAGCATTTATTTCCACATTAATCCAAAATATGGTTTCTTTCTCAAAAATCCAGTGATATTCCTGTGTAGATAAATTCTGTATAAGTCATCATAATTAATTGGATAAAAACAGACTACATACTAACTAGTTAAAAAAATATGTATGATTTTAAAAGACACTAAGTGGGTAAGGTAATCTTTAAGGGTGAAAGGTAGGCTTTGTGTCTCCAGAAGCTCTGCAGCCAGGATCAATGGCCAAACCCCACCAGAATGCCACCACACCTGAAATAATAGTGCTGGATTTTTGGCACCAGAGCTTTAACCGTTCTTGCTTCTGGAGGTGCGAATATTGAAGTGGGTCACACTGTGATAATAGAAGGTTGTCAGCAGTACTCTATTCCTTTTTGGAGCCTCTAGGGGAGAATCCGTTTCCTACCTTTCCCAGCTTCTAGAGACCATCCACATTCCACGACTTGCCATCTTTCCCTCCATCTTCAAAGTCAGTAAGGTTAGGGCAATTCCATCTTACACTGCTATCTCTCTGGAACTCTTTTCCATTGCCTAATTTAAAGTAACTTCCACATTTTTAGGTGTTTGTTACAGCAGCACTCCACTTCCAGGTACCAAAATCAGCATCAGTCAAGGTTCAACCAGAGAAGTGGAACCAGGAAGGGATATATATTAAGAGATCTATTGCAAGGAATTTGCTTATGCAGTTTTGGGGGCTGCTGATAGGAAGAGTAGTATGAGACTGTAGGGTAAGGGCTGAAGCTGCTAGGCACAGGTGGAATTTCCTCTTCTTTGGGGAAGCCTCAGCTCTGCTCTTAAGACCTAACAAATGATTGAATCAGGCTCTTTCGATTATCTAGGATAATCTCCTTTACTTAAAGTCAATTGATTATGGAATTTAATCACATCTACAAATTAATTTCCACAGAAAGTCCTAGATTAATGTTTGGTTGAATAACTGAAGACTGTAGCCCCTATGTGTTAAAGCCTCAAAAAGGCTATCACACTGGGAAATCAACTTTTTTAGTTTCTATTTTGGTCAGACAAAACATAGAAAAGATTCTCAAGCCCTGGAAGGATGTGCAAAAGCAGCTGGGTGGCCTAAAGTCATAACGTACAACCCCTAGGCAAATTCATATGATTTTTCGCAGGTTTGCTTTGAAATTTTCAATGACACGCTCTTCCCTTGCTGATCCTTTTTAGTTTTAATTAATATTATCTTCACATTCTCTTTTTACTTTAAATTTTGCTTTATGTTCACTCTTTCCTCATTCTGTTAATTTTTGCCATACTCAATTCCTCCTTCATCTCCCCGATAGTATGCATTGAAAAGTGTCTTCTTCCTATCAAAATTTATTTCCTAGGATGCACCATTTCTTCTTTTTTCTTTTCTTTGTCTGCCCTCTGCCCCACATCAGGAGTCCTAAACTCCATTTTTATCATGGATTGTAAAGAGTTGAAGCATGCAGTGTTGAGTTTTATAACTTTAGAATCAATAGAGTCAAATATCATAAAAATGACCTCTGCGTATCAAGATGGAAATGGTCACAGTAGATGAGACACTAATAGCTATATTCTGCCAACTAAAATTAGGTTTAATTTGAGAAGAAACAAGCATGAATCAAAGCAGAACAAAAAATATTTGATCTTATCTTATTCTTCAATCCAAGCATATCCAACATTGAAAAAATGCCTGCGATCAATGTAACATTTTATAAAATAATTACATCTTTCTCCAAAGACAAAATACTATTATTTATGAATGCTGGCAAAGTCTATATTAAGTACCTTCATAACTTTTTGGACAGAGTATAAATGGAACTGTATTGAATATATTGGTTAAGCAGCTTACATCTGTTCAGCTCTATTATTCACAAGGTCAAAGGTAATATGTTTTGCTTTATGCTTTCCTGAAACCATGGTATATATAATTTTTAATATCTATTCTGATGGTGAACTTTGGAAAAATAGATTTAAAAAATTACCATTCTCTGGAAGGGAAAGAATGCAAAATGAATAAAATTATTTAGGTGAATTGCTTCTACTATTGAATCTTATGAGATTCTAATACAGAATCTTAAATTGCATTTTATGTAGTCTGAGCTTCCTAATTTTAGAGATAAGAAATTATATTCAGAGATTTAAAAATATCTTGTCCAAAGTCTCTGAGAAGAGTTCAACTTCTAATGGAAACTTGTATGATTCACCAAATTCACAATCTGCATTTTAAAGAAACCTAAGAGTAAGAAAAATAAATCTATAAGCACCAATTTGGGTTTAAATCTTGCCAAAAAAAAGGCTCACAGCAAGTCATAGATAGACATATGGGAAGGTGCCACAGGTATGAACAGAAAATTGTGCAAGAGGCCAAAAAACTGGAAGCAGAGAAATCACTAAAAGTGTCAGTGAAACTCAGCCCAATAAGATATAAAATATTAAATCACATGCAATTCTGGGTGCTATTACTGTGAGATTAATGAATCTCTGAAGTGAGACAACACAGAGGTGTGTTGGGTGTTCAGGTGGCATAGCCAAACAATGCAAATCCAATGTAATGTGGTTGGTTTTTGGAGTCACGTCATGTCAATTGTTTATTCTGGATTAAATATTAATGTGAAAGGTTTCAGAATATTTGTGATTTCAGTAATCTCACAATTAGTTAATATCCATTTTCTTTATATCCAAAATGGGGGAAAATTGGCATTAAGGCTACAAACCTTCCAAATCCGACCTTCCTGAGACAGTCTGTCCTCCACATTCTTTCTCCCTCTCACTGGGGAGGAGATCAACTCTCATCACATTATAGTGTAATTTGCAGTATCAGGGCATATTATCGCAAGGTTTTACTGTATTGGCTTTCAGAAAGGAGAGTGCCCTGCCAGAAGAAGACTGTTGAATTTAGAATTAATAGTAAAGTAGGGAAGCACACGTGGCTCAAGAGATGGGCTCCCGTCTTCCATATGGGTGGTACCGGGTTTGATTCCCAAGGCCTCCTGGTGAAGGCAAAAGCGGGCCCGCGGAGAGAGCTGGCGCAGAAAGATGATGCAACACAAAAGAGACACAAAGGAAAAAGACAATGAGAGACACAACAAACCAGAGAGCTGAGGTGGCTCAAGCGATTGAGTGCCTCTTTCCCACGTCAGAAGGTCCCAGGATAGGTTTCTGGTGCCTCCTTAAGAGAAGATGAGAAGAAAAGACAAGCAGACACAGAAGAATGTGCAACAAGTGGATACAGAGAGCAGACAGTGAGTGCAAGAGGCAAGGGGGGATGGAATAAATAAAATAAAATCTTTAAAAAAAATTAGTAAAGTAAGATTGCTACGGAGGCAGAGAGTAGGCTTGGAAATTGGTGTGGGGGTAGCAGAAGTAGCAGATTCAAGGAGTTTCAGCTGCTAACACTTCTACAAATGAAGGTATATCTTGAATGGCAAAGACTGTAGATGTAGGAACGTTTGGACTGATGGTACAAGATCCCTTTCAGATGATATCTGGGACCAGAGGAGCTATATTTAAATCCTCTGGATAAATAAAAAGATAATTTTTAACCTGGAATTCTTGGAAAGCAACTCTGGATCGATTCTATCACTGTTACACATGAATCCCCAAATAGTAGTCCAAGAAAATTTATCCAGTGCCATCGTGACTAACAAAAAATAAACTCTGCCTCTAAACAAAGCTGCCATAAGATAAAGGATGAAGATAGGTCACAGTTGTGCCACATAAGTGATGAAAAGCGTAAGCTAATATTCCAGCATGAACTAAAAATATTTAAATTTGTTGCAGTTATGAATATGGAAGAAAAGGAAGAAAATAATGCAGAAATACAAGAATATAGAGGAGAGATGTCCTATAAAACAAGAATGTGAAATTATAACTGTCAAAACCTGGAGAAGGACATGAAAAAAAGCTTATTCTAAATAAAGAAATAGGTACATCAAAAGCATGTTGACAAAAACTATAAATGTAACAAAGACTACGTAAAAAGGATATTCTATATATGAGAAGAAATCAAGGGTGAATACCTTTATATCCTTGGATTGGAAGCCCAATTCCAGCTGAGACTCACAACTCAAAAGCTATAAAATAACATACTCATAAATTGGACATTTGAGGAAATACTGTAAGTAAAAGCAAAGGATGAGTGATAGCACAGGTCCCATGTGAAGGGAGGGCAACATTGCAGCTGCTTGAAGAAAAGGAATGACTGTGGTAATTTAGAGCTGCTATAGCCATCCTCAAAAAGGAGTAGTCCAGGACTCGGTAAGAACCTGATGGGTGGTGGAAGATGAGTGTGAGCTCAGAGATGCTGGCAGGAAAGCCTGTAAGTGGAATATCTAGAAATTCACCTTGGGCTCATGGTAAAGGCACTATCCAGAAAGCATTAATCATTGCTCATAAGCTCAGATTTCACAAAAGGCAAAAATAGGAGACAAGTTCAGAACTGCACCTAAAATTGTGATTAAATTACCTTTCAGTCCTGGGAGCTATGCATCAAGTCCAACACAGACTCAAGTTCTATGATAAAGGATCTCCAAACGTATATCTAGCAAAAGATTGGTATCACTAATTTGTAATGGGATTCTAAATGATAGGGAAAAATATGCCACTGCAATCTCTTATAAAAATAAACTTATTTGAAGAACAAAATGGACTGGACTACAGTAAAGTTTAAATGAAATGGGTTTGGAAATAGACAGACCAAATTTGGAATCCTGGCTGACATTTAATAGCTTTATACATTGGAACGATGTGTCAGGTTTCCAAGCTTTGATTTCTTTACTAAAGAATGGAAAGCTAACTATCTGTCATTGTGAAAATCAAGATTAATAATATGTATTGAAAATTCTGGTACACAATAACTATTCAATAATTTTAAAAAACAGTTGCTTTTGATATAAAAATATGCCCTCATTCCTTATTAAATATTTAGAAAAACAATATGTGTGTATGCAAATGATATTTAAAATAAACCAAAAAAAGGAAGACTGATTAAGTATCACAAAGGTACAGAAAAAAAATCTAAAATAAAATAGACTGAGGCAGTTAAAGGAATCTTCCTGTTAGAAATACAATTTTGAACTTGGAGAAGACGTGCCTTTCAGATGAAAGGGGTAATAAAATTATTAACAGTTTTAATAAAATTGTTATTTTTGGTGTTATGCATTAAGAGATTAATGTGGAAAATAAGGTAGGGATTTCTTCCTCAATGATATCACATAATAAATTCTAGATGCCATGCCCTAATGGCATTGATGCACAACTACTGACTTTAAATTTGGAAGGACATGATAAAATTGGTGACATCAGAACAAACTATATGTCTGTCTTTACCCAGAAGATGATTTCTACCAAGTAGAATGAATTACCTTGGATCTTTCTCACCTTGGTTAGCATTATGACTTCAGGCCCATATGATTAATCTGATGAATATTTGAAGGAAAAATTTGAGGCTGGGAGTGATAAAAGACATCTGGAATACTTAAACCCCTCACTAATATCAAGTAAAGTGTTTAAATATCTCTATCAATTCAAATATGCTTTTTCCTTGAAACAGCATTGTGAGACTAATAAGACAAGTGTCAATTTAACTTTACGTGGTTTACGGCAACCAAGATACGCATGATTGCCCAGCATTGCACATTTTATATTGGGAAGAATAGGGGTGAAAACCTGGATCTCCTGCAGCTGAGGATAAAGCAGTAGGTTAAAGGTCCATCTCTGTAGGTGGGAACTGATTGTATGGCTACTAAAGAAGAGGCTCCTGAGAGAGTGCCTGAGATGCTGATAACAAAGCCGGTTGTCACATCCTATTTTCACTTTATAGGGAAGCAGATTCTTTTGAGCCAAGAACAGCATATTGTTCACATTTTAAAGATTCTCTCACCATTATTATAATGGCAAAGCATTCTATGACTAAGCGATACAATCTAACAGGACACTGTTTTCAACAACAATAAAAAAATGTTATTTTCCTTAATTGACTCTAGGATATTTATTTTTCCTAAAGGAAATCCATGGATTTCAGAGAGATTTTGGGAAATAATAATTGTTCTTTTGCTTCTGAACCACTTTGTTTTTTGACATGACTGTCACTTCCAAATAAATTTCTGTAAACTGGAGGGGAGAATAATAGAAATTAAAGTTTTTCACATTTCCCTAAATTTGTGATGAAGCCAAGAATATTTTTGGATGTTCTTTGTGTATTCTTCTCAGTATATTGGAGTCCTATCATTTGAAAACACTTGAAAAATTAAACTGAACAATTTTGTATTTCCATTAATGTTAAGAGGAACATATGTCAGAATGAAAATTCCTTAGGTTTTCTTTTGATCACTTGTTATCTTCCTCATTTTAATGATAGTTAGGAAAAATAGTAAGTCCAAAATGTAAAAACCAGATTTGGAAGATCAACTTTAATTTGTATATAGAAAGATGTAAAAGCTCTCACTGAAATAACAGGAAATCATCAGATAACCCAAAATATCACACTTCCCTTTAAAGCCAGTGAAGAACAGTAGATGCAAAGAAATATAGGAGAACTAAACCACAGATTATTAACATTTCCTAGGCAAGCAAAAGATGGGAATATTTTCATTCTTGAAGCAAATGACTAAGTTTTGGAACTGGGTTAAGAAATGTGCAAGCCGAGCAAAAACGTAGTTTGTTTACATCACAAAAACCAGCCAAATTTTTGATAGCTGGGTGGGCTGACGTGTCATAATGTATTGTGAAAGAGCCCCAAATGCATACATAGTATTCTCAGTCCACTAATGCTCACACTCAATAATTTTGCTGCATAGTAGATGAAGGGAGCTAAACTGGAAAGCAAAAGAAGTCTCACAGGAAAAAAAAATGTCTCACAGCCTCATGTTTTCAGTCTTAGTTTTTCAGTTTCAAATTCTGTTCCATGAAAGTCATGTGATCTCCCAGTCTCATGGTCTCACACTCACATGACATATGATCCTGCAGACCCAAGTCTAAGGGTCTGCCATTTGCTGTCACACAGTCTTGGAGCCCTTCAATCTTGAGGTTGGGACACATTAGGCCTAGTAATCTGGGCTCATGAAATATATATGTTACAACTTATCTACTTCTCTTAGCATTTTTTTTTTTTCTTTACTGTCTGCCTGGGCAACTCAGGAATTTCTAGGCTTCTAAATGCCACCCTACTAGCAAGTTTGCTTTACCCCAGAGGTCTCTCCCATGAAGCTCAATCCCGTATCCTGAGAAATTTACCTTGAGTTAATAAATTCTCCCTTGCCACTCTTGGCCCCCTAATCAAGCAGGAGGTTCTATCAGTATTTGCTAGGTAATTCTTGAAGTTCCCTCAACGTATACTTTCATTTCTCTCTTATCAGTCCCAGCATGTCCCCAAAAGATTTTTCCTGGTATTAAGCCCTAGTCATTGGTTTAGCATCTGGGAAAGAGGCATGGGCAGTTCCAGGAAAATTTGCCTCTAGAGGGAAAGGGCTCTGCAGAGTCTTCCAGTCTGAGAAAAGTATCAATTAGACAAGGGATTTGTGAGCACTTCTGCATGGTCAAAGTGTTTAGGAGAGTCTGTAAATAAAAAATCGTCAGGGATATCCACATCATAACTGCATCCCTCACATGTTTTGGGGCTCAGGTTTTTCCAACCAAAGTCCTGAACTTAACAAAGCAAACCTACCTTGATAGAACCTGTAAACCAGTTTGGAGCTGTGGAGCTCTATCTAAAGTTTTTACTGTACTCATCATCTGTTTCTCCTCATAATAGTTCCGAAGATAAGGACCTCTTTGTAAGTTACAAAGTGACTCTCACATTTAGGCTTTTAACTGTTAACAGCCTCCCATTTCTTATTATTCCTCTCCAAGATATCAATAACATTTATCAACAGCCAGTCAACGATACTGTTCTTGTAGACATTGTTACCCCATATTTTTCTAATGCCTCCACCACATCATCTGCAAGGACATGTGGGCATTTCCTATGTCAGCATAACGGAATCTTCAGAAATTGGGTTGTCAGGGTCTATCTTTGCCTCACATACCACTTAGAATGTTATCCTTTTTCACCACTGGGCATTGTGTGAGCCAGTCCCTGGTTTCCGTCTGACTGCTTTATTTTGTGGACCCATTTATAGAATCTCACATTTTGTTTTTGACTTCCAAGCAACAGATGTCAAGATGGGATCTAGCATGCTAGAGATTGGGGTGAAAGCCAGTGAAGGATAAAGGAGAGGAAGCTGGTATAAGCAGGGAGGTCCTTAGACTATGATACTAGGTGGACGTCCATCCTATGAAAGGAGAGGAGGAAGGAAGAAAAATAGGGTAGGAAGAGTCTCAGACTTCAGTAAAGTATTAACATGGTTCAACCAAGACTTTAGTCAAAGTTGTTTATTAGGAGAATCATGTGCCCCACGTTTGGGACTTCTTAATTAGATCTACTTATTCTTCAAAAATTTCCTTTAAAAAATTAAATTCAAGATAACATTAAAACATTTTATTGAGCCTTCATTCAGCTATAGCACATATTTAAAATATACAAACAGTGTAATGTTATAGATGGATGTATTGCTGATTGTCATTACTTTTCATTAATACATCAATTTTGCAGAAAATGAATACCTTTTAAAGTAATGTTTTCAATCTATAAGCATACTGTATCCTATTACTTTCATAGAATGCATTATAGTTCTCTTACTAGTGCTTATAGTTTCCAATGTAAGAAGTTTTCATATATGTTGTTCTATTTTTCAACAGGTTATTTCATATGTTCTACAATAGAAATAGTTATCATTTCATATGACATTTCACTTAAATTTTAATGTTACTATATAGAAATAAAAATGAATTTTTGCATATTGTTCTGGTATATGGTGTTCTTAAATTCACTTTTTACATCTAATGATTCTTCTGCAGATGTTTGTACATATCTTTTATGTGGACAAGCAATCGATAACGTGGCATCATTTCTTAAAAATCAAGATTTGCTGTTTCAGTTTTATCAAATGTTTGTTATGCATTCATTTAAATGACTACAGATTTTTCGGTTTTCTATGTATTTCTGTAAATGTTTTGTTTTTATTGATTCCTAATTTAATTTTGTTGTAAACAATGTAACTTTTCTGCAGAGTTAAATATTCTTTAAATCATTGAGACATCTTTCTGACAGGCATATTTTCTATCCTAGTGCATGTGCCATGTGTACTTGAAAAGAATGTAAACTGGTAAACTCTTAAGTTGCTGAATTTAGTGTTCCATGAAAATCAATTAGGTAAGAAAATGGATAGTATCATTCAGATTTTCTATATCTATACTGAAAGCTTTGTGAAATTGCTCTATGAATTACTGAGAGAGGGATGTTAATGTCTTTAACTATGATTTAGATTTGTCCATTTCTCCCTTTAGTTCTGTCAGTTTTTGTACAGTATATTTTAAATCTCTGTTCATATGCAACTACACATTTATAATTGCTTTATCATCCTAATATATTGGTAACTTGCCATTATGAATTGCTTATATTTTTATTAAAAGCTTTTCTTATTCTTTTCTTTTTGGTCTGATAGTATTATAACCAGATAAGCATTCTTATGTTTATGCTTTCATGGCTTATTTTTTCAAAATTTTATATTTTTAAATTAGCTTTATATTTTTAAAGAAACTTTATATTATGTAAATGTTACATAAATAATAAAAGAGTTTCCCATATGCTCTACTCCCTCTCCCTCCCACAGTTTCCCACATTAACAACATCCTTTATTAGTGTGGTACACTTGCTACAACTGAAGAACACATATTGAAGCATTGCTATTAACCATGGAATACAGTTTAAATTGTAGTTTACACTCTGTCCTGCACAATTTTGTAGGTTATGACAAAATATACAATGGTCTGTAGGCATCCCTGCAATGTCAAGAATGACAATTCCAATGTCCCAAAAATGCCCCCATATTACATTTATTCTTCCCTCTCCTATCCCTCAGAACTTCTGGTGGCCACTGTCTTTTTATCAATGATAAGAGTTCTTCCATTGCTAGAATAACAATAAGTCTATAATAGAATAATAATAAATCTACTTTAGTCCATTGTTCATTCCCCAATCTTGACGATTTTGAGATGGTGATGTTCACTCTGCTTCTAATTGAGAGGGAGCTTAGATGCCATGGGGCAGATGAATGGAACCATCTTGCTTGCAGTTGCAGACACTCTATGTTCCTTGGGATGGGTATTGTCCACCATCATGTCCTTGTTAGTTGTCCTGGGTGAGTCCAATTAACGGGAGAGTAGGTGTTGCAACTCTGCTGATATTTAGGGCTCAAATGGCACATGGATGGACCAAAGATTTAAGTCTCTGGTACATATATTTCTCAAGTATACTGCTAATTATAGTTTCATATAAAAGGGGCAGAAGAGCCATGTGCCAAGAATCTATAAATGAGTCTAACTTTGTTACATTGGGGAGCATAAATTCCAAAGTAAGGCCCACTGACAGGGTGCAAAATTTCTGAGCTGTCTGCCCTGCTTATAGTTTCTGGATGTTTCTAGAGCCCTTAGGAACCACACTATTTGAACACTGTTTACTGTGGCAGTCAATGAGGTCCTGCTGAGACATGCATAAGCATAACCTCTGGAATGACCTCCCAATTTTCTTTGAAATCTCTTAGCTATAAAAACTCACTTGTATTTACCATTTTCTCCTTTTGGTCAAGGTATTTTCCAGATGTGTTGCTAGTTGAACAAGACTTATGTTCATTCTATTCACTAAAAAGAACTTTTCCTGAAGGAAAGTTTATTGATGCAGTAAAGTTACAGCAGAATTGAGATAGTGAATTCTCTCCTTCATTAGTATAAAGGTAGTAATATCCTCCTCTGTGAACATGCAAAATAGTGTGTTTACTAGTATATTTTTTCTATGAAAAAGTCTTTATTAATACTTCTCTCCCAAGTTGTCCCCTGAAAGTGCCATAACTTTTCATAAGTAACGATGGCAAAAATTATGTAACTGAAGAGTTGAAGAGTAAAGAAGGCTGTGTGTCCCAAACCTGATCATTTTAACAGCCTTCAAGGCAAGCACCCTAGTCTAAACCATTCTCATCTTATGACAGCATTTTAAGTTAGTCAGCCTACATCAACCTCCCCATGTTTCCATTATAATTAATGATTTTAAAAATTTAATTTTGGTCTGAATAGATCAGTAGGGCTCAATTCTTTTACAAAAGTAGTGGAAGAAAGGCAAAAAAACTGATTGAAAGAGCTGCTTTGGGGATCTGCACACCAGGAGAGTGCTGTGCATCATCCAGGAGGTAGAGTGACACAGAGATTGGAGGGACAGAGATACAAAGAGGCCAAAACAAAAACTCCAGACTAGCAAATAGAGTTGAAAGAGACACCTCCATTGAAAGATTCACTGAAGAATGTCACCTGCTGGCATTTCAGGAAAATGCAGAATAAAAGCTTTTTAGAGTCTCTCATGCCCCAGGACCCTTGGGTCTAGTTTGTGCCCATTTGTGGATCCCTGGCTCTGTTTTGTTAACTTAAGCTAGGCAAGTTTAAAGATTTAGAATAAGTTGGATCCAAAATCAAAGATGAGACAAGCAACAAAACCAGTAGGCAAGAGAGAGAAATTGACCATCAGAATAAATTCACCAGCATAAGATGCCTAGACATTAGGAAAATTTATAAG
>JAQZBX010080841.1:0-13784 GCA_029593785.1 Cabassous unicinctus | reverse complement strand
ATCTAAGGTGGGTTTCTTGCAGACAACATACAGATGGGTCATATTTTCTTATCCATTATCCCCATCTGTGTTTCTTGACTGGTGAGTTTAATCCATTAACATTCAGTGTTATTACTCTCAAGGAATTTCTTACATCAGCCATATTTTCTTGGGTTTATGTGTGTCATATGTTGTTTTTATTTCTCTTTTTGTATTTTTAGTAGTTCTTACACTCTCCTCCAACTGTCTCTCTCTTCTTTCTTCCTTTCAACCTGTAGAACTTCCTTTAGCATTTCTTGAATGGCAGGTTTCTTATCAGCACACTCTCTTAATGTCTATATCTCTGAATATTTTGAACACTCCATCATTTTTGAATGACTCATGACTGGAAGTATTTTTCTTTGATTACCTCGACTATGTCATACCACTGTCTTCTTGCCTCCATGGTTTCAGATGGGAAATCAGCATTTAATCTGATTGAACTTCCCTCATATGTGATGGTTCTCTTTTCTCTTGCTGCCTTCAGTATTTTCTCTTTGTCTTGAGCTTTGGATATTTTGATAAGCATATGTCTTGAAGTAGGCCTGTTAGGATTTATACTGTTTGGGGTGCACTGTGCTGCCTGGACATGCACACCCATCTCCCTCAATACGGTTGGGAAGTTTTCAGGCATTATTTCCTTCAACACTCCTTCTGTTTCCTTTCCCTTCTCTTCTCCATCTGGGATGCCTATAAAGCTTATGTTTGTGTGTTTTGTGTTGTCGTTTAAATCCCTAAGTCCCTGCTGGATTTTTTCTTCCTTTTTATCTAACTGTTCTACTATCTGTTTGATTTCAGATGTACTGTATTCCACATCATTAATTCTTTCTTCTGCCTGTTCAAATCTGCTGTTATGTGATTCCAGTGTATTTTTTATTTCTTGGATTGTGCCTCTCATCACCATCATATCTGTTATCGTTTTATGTATGTTTACTATTTCTTCTGTATGTTCTCTCACTGTCTTCTTAATAAACTTAATCTCTTCCTTCACTTCATTAAGTTGGTCAATGATATTTGTCTAGACAGCTTTGATTATTGTTAGATGTTCTGAATCTCTTCCTGGTTTTTAGTTTTTTCATTGGACTGGTCCATGTCTTCCAGTTTCTCAGTATGGTTTGTGATTTTTGTTGCCCTCTGGTCATCATTTACCTTTATGGGTTTATTCAGTTGATTAGCTTCTCTGTCTACTCTAGAGTTTTGTTTAGCTGCTGGTTTTGTGTGTGTTAAGTTTTCTCTTTTACACTTTGTTCTTCTTCTTCTATTTCCTTGCTGTTCTCTATGTTCCTTTAAAGGAAAAAGATTTGGGCCAGAGAAATCAAAAGAGGTAAGAAAAGAAAAAGGATAGTAGAAATAATAAATTTAGAAGAGGGGTCATTTAAGACTTAACAAAATGAATATTTACCTCATGTAACCAGAGTGAAGTAATAGGAATAAGAAAGTGGAGTACATATAATGAATTGGGAAACCAAATAGAGAAAAATATATAGAATTATTTAAAAAGTTGGAATGAGGAGGAGAGAGAGAAAAGAAAGAACAGAAAGAAAAAATTTAATAATCATAATAAAAAAGAAAACAGAATAGACAAGATAGAAATCAAAATCAGTAAAGTTAAGGACTAATTTAAAAATGGTGGAATGTGAGCACAAGGACAGAAAACAGGAGGTAGAAAGATGAAGGAAGGAAAAGAGATAGCATTGGTAGACAAAATCACTATACACAGGAAATGGGAATTCAAGGAAGGAGAAGCACAGCAAAAAAGAAACAAGCTAGCAGCACCTAATTTTTTAAAAAGTGTGTGGTAAGAAAAGAGGAAAGAAAAACAAGAAACAAAACAACAACAGCAACAAAATAATGAAGCAAATGCACAAGCAAACAGTCAAACAAAGCTAAGGATGGGCCCTTGTAGAGCCTCTCAGGCTGCCTGTGTTCATCAATCAATTACTCTGCAGGCTCCTCTCTGCAGGTTTTTTGGCAGGTTTAGTGAGAAAACTTGTTTAAAAAATTTTTAAGTAATCCTTTTTTTTTTTTTTGGAAAAATAAGCAACCCAAAAGAAGCTAGTAAAAAAATATTGTCTATGTTGTCCCTGTCCTATGGTATCAGCTGGATGTTAGATATCCCTATGGCTCACCACTCTTTGAAGAGTTGGGAATTGAACCAGGGACCCCATACATTCAAGGCAGAAATTCCTCCACTGAGCTACCCCTCCAACTGGGTCAGCCAGCTCTTCAGAAAGCTATTCAGTCACCTTCCCCTGGGCAGATTTTACTCTCTTAGGGCAGCATGATCCAGCAAGCTCTATGAGCAGATACCCCCTCCCTTCTCCTGGTCAGGTTGAGTTCCCTTTTGAAATTCTAATGGGACCCTGGTAACTAAGTACACTGCACAGAAGTGACTTTTCAAGGCTCTTCTAGACCAACCCCTTCTCCCAGGGGACCCTAAATAGGCTCTTGAAAACTTATTAAGCACTTCCGACTGCCTGACACCCTTAGGGGAGTTGAAATTCTGATAGTCTTCAGCATGCAACTATTAAATTGGCTGACTCTGCCCTCTCTCATGCCAAGCCTCTGTAACCCAAGGCGGTAAGGTAAATCAGACTGTCTCAGCAGATTCACCTCTCCCCTCACCTTGGTGCCACTTTGAGCCAGTTGGTGTGCTCCCCAAAGCTCAAAGGGGGTCCAGGCATGCAAACCCACAGAAAGGAAACCCCTCTCCACCCCTTGCCAGAACCCTCCCACTCTTGGAGAATGCTCCCTCTAGCTGGGTGGCCAGCGGAAGTAGGGGCTCACCCTGGTTCTTTGTCCTGAGGGCGGGGCTTTACCATCCATGATTTCCATGAGTCTAAAAACTCACAGTTTTATCTTGAAAACTATATCTCCCTGTCCAGCTCCCTCCAGATCAATGCCCCAAAGGCTCCTGCTCTGTGGTCTCCAAGAACAACTCAGTTGGGCTGTATCCTCTATGAAATCAGCTGTCTTTTGCGAGAGAGATTGTGAATGCCCACTTAAACCCACGCCATCTTTCTCCTGACCTGTACCATTTAAATTCCCATGAACAATGAATAAGTGTTCCTATATTTCCACATCTTCTCCAAAATTGTAGTCTTCTGTCTTTTTACTAATGACCATTCTAATAGGTGTCAAATGATATCTCCCCATAGTTTTGATTTTCATTTCCCTATTTGTTAGTGATATTGAACATTTTATTTATGTGAGTTTTTTTTTACCATTTATATTTCTTCTTTGGACAAATGTGTGTTCAAGTCCTTTGCCCATTTTTTAATTGGGTCTTTTTTTTTTATTATTGAGTTGAAGCATCTCTTTTTATATCATGGATATTAAACCCTTATAGGATATGTGATTTCCAAATATTTTCTTCCATTGAGTAAGCTGCCTTTTCACGGTGTTGACAAAGATCTGTGAGGTGAAAAATTGTTTACTTTTGAGGAGGTCCGATTTATCTATTTTTTCTTCTGTTGCTTGTGCTTTGGGTGCAAGGTCCAAGAAACTACCACCTATCACAAGGTCTTTAAGATGTTACCCTACATTTTCTTCTAGTAAATTTATAGTCCTGACTTTTATATCTTGGTCTTTGATCCATTTTGACTTGATTCTTTTATAGGGAGTGAGATAGGAGTCCTCTTTCTTTATTTTCGTTATCGATATGCAGTTCTCCCAGTACCATTTGTTTGTAGAATGTTTTGGTCTGTTAGCATAGCTTTGGGAGGTTTGTCAAAAACCAGTTGGCCATAACATTTAGGGTCTATTTCTGAACTCTCAATTGTATTCCACTGATTGATGTGTCTATCTTTATGCCAATTCCATGTTGTTTTGACCACTGTAGCTCTGTAATATGTTTCAAGTTCAGGCCCTGCAATTCCTTCCACATCACTCTTCTTTTTCAGAATGCTTTTGGCTATTGGGTGCACTTTCACTTCCAAATTAATTTGGATATTGCCTTTTCTATTTCTGTAAAGTAGCCTGTTGGAATTTTGATTGATATTGCATTGGATCTATAAATCAATTTGGGTATGAATTACATCTTCATGATATTTAGTCTTTCTTTTGATGAACATAGAATGTCTTTCCATTTGTTTAGGTCTTCATTGATTTCTTTTAGCATTACTTTGTAGTTGTCTGCATACATGCCCTGTACTTGTTTGGTTAAATTGAGGCTTTCTTTTGTTATAGTAAATGGATTTTTCCCCCTGAAGCCATCCTCAGATTGTTCAATACTAGTGTACAGAAATAATACTGATTTATGTGTGTTCATCTGGTATCATGCCACTTTGCTGAACACATTTATTAGCTCAAGTAGTTTTGTCATAAAAATTTCAAAGTTTTCTAAACATAGAATCATACAATATTTGTCCTTTTGTGTCTGGCTTATTTCATATAACATAAAGTCTTCAAATACATCCATGTTGTCAAATGTATCAGAACTTCATTCTTTTTTAAGGCCCTATTCATATTTCTATCCTAACTGAACATTTTCTACACACCCATTCCATTTAATATTCCATTACACATAAACAGACATAAAGATAAACAGGCCAAAAGACATATTCCCCAATGACCACTAATCAGAGCTGCTTTATATAAAGTCCAACAGAAAGTTTTCTGCTAAGATGTGCCCATGATTAGCACCATCACAGTCGAAATGTGCTTGCTGAGTGGATTTTTGCATTGGCTTTGACTGAGTGATTTAAACATAGTCTCCAATCTCTACAAATGGAGACCCTATTCAGCTACTGCAGTTTTGGCGAAAATACTTACACCATGAGTGGCTGTCTAAGGCTCCCCTCTGTTTAGTAAACAATGAACTTGTACAATAATGATGCTTTTTGAAAATCAGATATTTAAGACCCCCTTCCATTCTAAAACTGGTGCAGGAGTCTAGGTTGCTGGGTTGGTGAGAATGAGAAAAACCCAGTGAATGGGAGGAAGAGATGCCAATCAGGCCTGTATTGGTCCAGGGTTTAAGCTGCCTCCAGAGGCATCTGAGCAGTTCATACTGCACAATGTGCAGGCCTCTCCTCTTTTGCACCTGTTTACTTCCTCTCTCCAAATTCTGTCCTTCTCTCTCATTTGTGCCTCTTGGCTCTCCTGTGGCTTGGCCATCTGGACCCCTGTCTGCAGTATAAAGTTCTGCAGTCCTGGTGAAGGCCCAGCAGAGCATCTTGAATTGGAGAGGAGCCAGACTGTCTGTGCAGGAATGTGTGACTAGAGCAGCCTCCTCTACCCAAACTGCTCAGCAGCAAGGGCTCCCTGCAAGGCATTGGGGAAGGTGGCAGATAGGGTCAGAAGAGGACAAGGTCTAAGGGTAGAAGTGAGGTAAAAAGGAGGAGGTGTGTGTGTTTATATACACTTGTGTGCATGCATTATGCATATCAGGGTGTGCATGCATGCAGGTGTGGGCATGCTTGTGTTGTGTGTGTGCATACGTGTGTGTGTAGCTGTCTAGAGAGATTATTTTTATTATTAGGGATCTTACAGGTTTTCAGAACAATCATGCATAAAATACAAGATTCCCATTATCACCCCACCACCAACTCCTTTCTTGGGTATGGGACATTTGTTACAATTGAGGAAAGTAAGTTTTTATGATTGTACTATCCATTAAATTTCATGGTAAAACTTAGGGTTCACTATTTGTGTAGTATACTACCATGGATTTTTTTTAATTATTAAAAAATAAAATAGAGAAAAATAATATTGTTACCATACATACAATCTAACATTTCCCTCTTTTAATTGTATTCAGATTTTATTTCAGTGTTCTACCTTTCATTTTATTTTAAATTGTATCCAATGGGTATAGATGGAAAGTTATAGAGGTTAGACAGTAGGGATGCTGTATCCCAAAACTGAGAACATGAAAAAATGTTTATAAGAGTAGCTTTTTAATTTTTAATATAATGTGTACTCATTGTATGCTGAGGAAAAGTAATAATGCACAGACTTTAAACTGTTTACTTAACACCATGTTGTGGGGGAGATTCTTGTTACTTGATATTCTGTAATTGCACACAGTTTCATCTTGGGGACAGAGACTTTTTAAAATGTGTACTTATACATGGATCATGACCTTTATAATGGACCACTTTCTGCCTTTTTTATTTTGAAGGGAACACAGCTGAGGACACTTTTGTTTGGCATTTACATAGCACACCTGGGCACAGCTATCATGAGAGACTATGTTAACTCATCATGCTCTTGAACCAGGAAAGAATCCTAGCTCCCCAGAGCTTATGATCTATACCAAACACCATTAGGTATCAATAAAAGAGAACTCAGATTCACAACTGCACATATTTCCAGAGATGGACATGGAAAAAAATTGATCATGTCTAATTCTTTGCATCAATTCAGAGGCCAGTGTAAAGATGGAAGAGAATTGTAGATTTTTGCAAATAAGTGTAAATCAAATAAAAGTTAATGTTAAGTGAACCATTTTTATTTTTATTCATTATATTACCATATTATTTAAAGTATCCTATCATTAGTGAATTAGTTTCCTAAGTAATTTGAGTTAAGAAGAGACTGTAGCTATTTTCCAGATAAATAAAACAGTTCCAGTAAACATGCAAACTTAACTATGATCAAATGAACTCATGCCCTCATCCATTTCCTGAATGGGGGGTAAAATGCAAATTCAAAAAATAGTCAAAGAAGTCATTTACATTTTTCCAAGTCTCCAACAGATTCTTATATGAAGCCAAGTTTAACTTGCACTGTACTTGCCTGTTTAATACTTAAATCTAGTTGTCCCTGCTATTTTTTAACTATGAATTGATTCTTTAATACTTAAAAATGTTATGCTACTTTCACATATTTTGAGTTCAAAAATTAATTTACATTCATAAAATACACTCCACTGTTTTTTATGTATGTGAATCTTATTTAATAATTCATTAGTTTTACTTCTCATTCTGTATGTGAAACAGCTTTCTTCCCCCCAAATTAGTGAAATCAACCAGGAAAACTGGACATAAATGGGAATCCATTCTTAATTAAATTAAAGTATTCTGAAATGGTAATCCATAAGTTAGTGGAAAATTGAAAATAGATGTAGGAAATGCAGAAATGAAGTGCAGAGGAAGTAGAGTGGGAATGATATCCAAGTTCTCTTTTCTAAGGGGAAGGCAACATCCTGACTTCACAAAACCCCTTCCTTATAAGTGTGACAATGTGTTAACAGCCTGGGGTAGGTGACTCTGTTTGCCTTGATCCTGAGTGTAAAAAACTATCAGAAGGGAGAAATAGGGATATGATGCAGGAAAAAGAAACTGCTGAAAATGATTGGCTGATGAAAATTAGAGACTAAAATACAAATATGTTTTATATTCCTATAAAATATAGGAAGTGTTTGCAAGTATATAGAATAAAAAGAGCTTTCCTATACTGAGGTTGAACATGTCCATTGCTGCAGTAACAATACATTGCAGTTTTACCCAGCAATTCCTCTACTAGGTAGACAACCTGGGGCATATTGCACATGTGCCCAATGATACATGGAATAGCCTGTTTGAAAAGCATTTTTTTTTTTTATTACTGTTGCATTACAGAAAACTGAAAGACCACCAAGAAGTTCATAAAAGAATGGAGAAAGAGATTGTGGTAAAAGAAATTATTTGAAAACTATGGAACAATGAATGTTACAAAAATTATAACCACTCACACAAACATGGAAGAATCTTGCAAATTTAATCTTGAAGAGTAAGAAAAAGCTCAGCAGAAGACAAGAATCATGAATAAATTTAGGAGTGTGGTAGAAACCCTACAAAATAGTCAATATATATTTCTGGGATTTAAAAATGTGCTTAATTTAACATCAAAAGAATAGACAGCAATTGATAATCACAAAATTAAACATACTAATTATGACAGATTTAAAGTTTCTATTTCAATAGAGAAGAGAATGTTAAAAAGAAGTTGTAGGCTCCTGTGCAGCCAGAATTTACACTCAAAAGAGGGTAACAAATGATGAACTTATAATTAGAAAGCCTAGTACAGATTGTTTTTTCTCCTTCTTCTTTCCTCCCCTCCCCTCCCCTCCCCTCCCCTCTCCTCCCCTCCCCTCCCTTCCCACCCTCTCTGGGGCTAAGAAGGCAGAAGTTACATTTGTCTGTTGGCTCAATCAAAGATATTATTTGAGACTGTTCTATTTACAAGACTAAGAATAGATTGGTATTTTGAATATACACTCATAAATTCAGTTTTAGGTTTGCATTAAATTGGTAGTTTGGTAACAAAATCAATGATTATCTTGTGAATTGTAACTCTTTCTTTGTATTAGTTCTTTAGAAATTATCCTCCAGAACAACCTTATTTTTTTGCAGAGGCTCAAATTTTATGAAGGCTTAGCATAGTAGCTCCATGATGAAATGAGATAAACTATGTAAGACATTATGAAGGTGATAAATAACAATGTAGGACAAACATGAAGTCTTATTTGTGACTCATAATTTAGAGATTCTAAGTTCCTCTTAGTTTATTGGATTTAGTAAAAGGTACATTTACTACATTTTTTCATTAATTCATTGACTAACATTTACTGAATGTATATTCTTTGCAAGTCTTACTACAGCTATGTACAAGGTATACTGTTCCTACCTTTATGAAGCTTATAATTTATCAAGGGAAACATATAAAGCAACCATTTACACAGTAAATTATTGAAATACAGTTGTAGTAATTCTCAGACAAATAGGGAATGTTGTGAAAATACATAATTTGACCCAATCTGGGAATCAGGGATAATTCCCTTGAGGAAGTGACATTTGAGTTACTTTTTTATCATTATCACAAATGTGACTGAGGAATTCAGATATGTTTAGGGAAATACCTAAATAAAAAGTATTAAAGCTTTAATAATAATCATAGTAACCTAAATTTACATTCCACTTTATTCTTGGTCCTCCACTTGCTCAATTCATTTGAAAGTCTTGGCTTCATTTATTTTAAGACTAGCATCCACAATTCCTACATGAACCTGTGTATAGAGTGTAAGACTTCATAAACTCATTTCAGTCTTTACATTTGACAATTACTAAGAGCCTCCAAGTTACAACAGATTTGAAAATTATTCATTAAAATGCATTAAACTTATTTTGTATGCCATCTTATTCTTACTTCCTACAATAAACAAAGGAAAGCATTTCTATTATGTATCTTTCCAGATAGACTGTGAGCTTCTTAGTAACAGAGGCCATATCTCCAAAACCTTGCATTATGTGAGACATATAAGTGGTATATAAGCATTGAACAAGTTCAATTATACATAATCTGTTTTAATGAGGTGGAACTAAATAGGTGATTGAACTTTGGGTTTTTGTAAGCAACTTTTTAATCATAGTGAATGGTTAAGAGCAGGGGGTTTTGAAATCACAAAGCCTGGTTTTGAATCTCAGTTCCTTAATGTACTACCTGTTCATCCTTAGGAAAGTCAATGCATTTCTCTAAATCCCATTTGCCTTGTCTATAGAATAAACTGAGATTACATGTGTCAACTACTTAGCATAGTGTCAAACACATAGTAACTATTCCCTAAATTGTAGCTAATATTATTACAAGAGACTACACCAAGATTTTTTCCCTCTGTTTTTGTTTTATCTCTGAAGTTTAAAGTAGATAAATATAGTGACATACAATACTGGTATGCATGAAAGGAGATAGATAATTGGCCCTTCCCACAGTTACCCCAAGTTAGGAAGTAAGAACTTTTAATTAATATCCTATTTATGTATTTAAAGTAAACTTCATGAATTACTGCAAAACATTGATAATTAAATGGATAATTATGGCCTTACCAGTTCAGAGACTATAATTCCTTCCATTTTCAGTCAGTTTTTAAATAAATCAAATAGTCCTTATGAATGATTTTTTGTGGATTTTAAAAATCCAAATAATAATTCCCTGTGGTATATTTTACATAGATTAAGATATTCGATGTATGAAGTTTACTTGAATTTGTGTGTGTGTGTGGACATATTACATTTAGAGATGGAAAGAATAGAATATCTAGTCTATGTTTTTAATGTTTCAGCTTCTGAAAATCAATTTAGTCATCTTAAATACCTCTCAATTATTCTCTTTTCCTATGAAAGATACTATCACTCTTCTCCTCTTTCTCTTTTCTTGACATTAATACTGGCATTTCCTGTACATATGAAAGTAAAAAATATAAGAAAATTCATTGATTAAACAAACTAGTGTTTCAATGTTTAAAATGTCTTTAAACTCATGTTATTTATAAAGTTATGCTTTACTGGGGACAGTAAAATATTATAAATGCACTCAAAAACAAAGCAAAAATATCACCCAACAAAAATAACCTTCAAGGACTTTTTAATGTATATTTTAAAAAAGCACTTTAAGTTTCTGCAAAATCAATTATTCATAATGTTTTTTTTTCCTCTAGTAAACACTAGTTCTTGCCTGTAGTCAAGAGACTTATGAAAAATGATTTTGGAATAGAATTCTAAGAATATAAGGTGTTGATTTAAAATATGGGCATATGTGGCCACCTGAAAACTTTTATGTCTGTATATGAAATGTTTGGATTGACTTGGTAGATTTTCTTGCTTCAGAAGGTACATTTAAAAGTAACAAATACTGGGGAGGAGATGTAGCTCAAGTAGTTGAGAGCCTGCTTCCCATGTATGAGGTCCTGGATTTAAGAGATCCTGGATTCAATTCCTAGTAATTCCTTAAAAAATATATAAATTCAGCTTGAAGTTATTGGGGGTTCCTAGGGGTCCATTTAGAGGATGTTGCATATAAAATTAAGAACAGGTGACAGTTTTATATAAGGTAACTCTACAACCTGTACTTTAAAGAATATTAGTGAATGGGATTTATATAATAATAGTGTTAAATTTGCATTTCTTTTCTCAAAATTTTTTACTTTATTGTGGCTCTCACTTGCTCCTAGAGTGTCACTGAGAGATAGGAAGCAGGCAATTACCATCTTAACAACTGTGTCCTGCCCCAGGACACAATGCAAGTCATTTATGATTTGGTAGTTGACAGTGGGCCTTCTGTTTTTTCTCTTTCCATACATTGGGATCTTTTTATCATTACTTTTCTGGCTTCTTAATCCAAATGAGGTTTCAGAAATCTTGGTCTGTATTTCTCAAAATGATTTGCAAAAGATATTATACAGTATGTACTGAAAGAATGAATTTGAATATAAAATTGCTGAAGTAAAATTAAATCTGTCTCTGAACTTGCTAATATGCATTTCTGGACATTGGTTTTCCTTTATGTAACTATTGTAATTCTACATTTGTTCTTTAGGAAAATTAGATCATGATGCTTAAAATCTGTCTTCCCTATAGTTTTCATTTCAAAGCTATTAGTGGCCATGTTTTTTCACTCCAAACAACTCTGCTAGGGTGTTCTAGAGAAAGCATATGTTGATTTTAAACATTCACATTACTGGTGCAAACTTTAAAAAGGTAACATCTTTTTTTAAGAGTAAAGTTTTAGAAAAATCTACAAGAAACTGAAATTTAGAATACATTTTTGGGGGCCAGAAGAATTTTTGAAATTGAATATAAACTACTAGGGGCCCCGAAAAACCACACCTGGGATTTTAAAAACTATTTTTCAGAAATATTGTAAAATATATCTAAAATAGAACTTCTCTGACATCTATAATGAGGTTTTGATTTAGACATCAAAGCAGGAGCAATTGTTCCAAGTTGGCGATCTGTACATGTACAAGTAATAAAGTCCTGTTGTGATTGTATGGGACATAAACATAATTTATTTTTCAAACTGAAAAGCTAAAATTCTTTTCTTTTCATGGTATTTTCTAATAACTGAATATGGAGCTTTTTTTATTGTCTGACCACTCAGTTTGAGGTATGTACTAGTACTAAAAGCACTCACCCTTATGTAAAGGTAGTTTGTGAATTTTTAGGAGATTGACAAAAGCCTCTTCCATCCTTAGTGTTTGAGCTGTGGCTGCCACCACTGAGGCTCCCACCCTGTCAGGTACTACTTTCCATCTGGGGTTGTTCCCTTGACCCCCTCCCGGGCTGGTGAAAAGAGTCAAGGGGCTGCACTGAGATAGAAGGCAGAGTAACATCAGTCCATGAGTTGAGGTGGCAGCCTGGAAGCCATAGGGGCATTTTTGTCAGCCTTTTAAAAATAATAGTGGCTCTGTAGCCACAGACTGTGAGTCCTTAAGTTAAGGAAAGTGTCGGAGACCTCAAGGGACCATGAACTTTCCCCTCCAGGGCAAAGCGTTGGTGAGCCCTGGAGTCAGTGCTGGCTCCTGGGGCTCCTCGGCCCCCTGGTCCCCTCTACTCAGCAAGGGCAACCTTAGGAGCTGGTGTCCTGGTTTTCCCTTGGAACCAAGGTCGTCCTGAGGCACATGGTAAAATTTCATTCTATGTTTTTTGTAAAGAAACATATAAAGCAGTGTAGTTTTCTTGACTGTTATTTGATATTAAAATTGACTTTTAATAACTTCATTTTTGATTTTTGAGAAGGGTTACATGTTCTGCTTTCATGTGTCCAGGTGTATCCCAAAGTTTTAACAAAATTGATCCATCGTTTATTGTATATAGTATGCAATAAAACAGGTCCACTATTTCTTATCTGCAATTCTGAAATCCATAGAGCTGTAGCAACTACATTTTTTTAATGATTATTTGGAAACAAAATCTCACTAACTTATTTTTTAGTGAAGCCTAATAGTGATTGAATATTTTTATATTTTATAAAAGAGCTATTAATGTGTTTTATTTTAGAACACTGCTGTAGACCCTGCAGATTCCTATATGACATGCACTATATTACCATAATAAACTGGCACATTTTACTTTATAAAATCCAGTGATTTTAAACTCCAAAACATAAATAGTTGCAAGATTTTTTTGGATAAGGGATTATTATTTAAATATGGATACTGATTTCTTTAATGGTTTAGATTTAGAAGTATTACTGATTCTGTTTCAAGATTTTATAGTAATCCAATTTCTGCCTGCTGTTGAGATAAAGTTTTTTCCAGTGTGGATTTTGTAAATGTTTTTTATTTAATTTAAAATTCTTTGTAATCTGACAAAGAAATCATAAGGATTATTGTTGCTTACCAAATTTTTTATCTTACACTATTCTTAAACATTGTCTAATTGAAAAGAATTGTTCCATGTGGAATTTATGTTTTATATTCTAGCTTTTTGGAAAATTAGTTATTCTAGCTATCTAATTGCTTCTAGAATGCAATAAAGTCTGTCTTTTGGGGCTTATTGCCAATAGATTCCTTTAGAATTAATTTAAAAATTTTGAATTATATATTTTAATAGTTTAAAACTTTCAATTATACTTCCTTTATGTTATTTCAAACCCATGCAAAAAATATGTGTTTCATTAGAGCTTCATTTGAGATTAGTTTGAATAAATAGGAATTATGAATAAATATATAGAGAGTATATGTAATAGAACATTTAAAAGACCTTAGGTTTCACTGAAAGTTTTCTGAAAAGTACAATTAATATTTGACTTGGTTTTATGATTAGGGCCTCAGTTTTCTCATTTACACAGTTGGTGGAGGAATTATTCTAAATCCAGGGAGATTTCCTATTCTGTAATTCTCCAAATGTCTTGTAGATTAGTTTTACCTGTACTGTCTTGGAAAATGTGTTTATTAAGCAAAAGTAAATTTTATCTCTGTCCCAATTGCTTTTAATTCTGAGTTAGTGTATTTTCCTTATGGCATACTTCTTGTGTAAATTTTGAAGGACCACAATTCTCTT
>JAQZBX010080840.1:0-13767 GCA_029593785.1 Cabassous unicinctus | reverse complement strand
GGTGGTGGGGGTGGATCCACAGGCATCCAACAGTCCAGTCTGTGCAGGCCCAAAGTGCCTGCCATTGCCTGGAAAGGCTGTGGAAACACCAGCCCCCTCCTTTCCTATTGAGGGGTGGGGGTGGATCCACAAGTACCCACCATTCCAGGCTGTGTAGGCCAAAATCACCTGGAGTTACCCAGAGCGACTGGGCAAACAGTCCCTCTTTTGTCCTATTGGGGGTGGCAGTGGAGCCACAGGTGCCCAACGATTGGGTTTGTGCAAGCCAAAAGCACCTGCAGTTGCCCTGAGAGGCTGAGGGAACACCAGCCCCCTCCTATCCTATGGGGGGTAGAGGTGGAGATGGACTTGAGGCCACTCAGCAAACCAGTTCGTGTGGGCTGAAAACGCCTACAGTTGCCCGGAGAGGCTAAAGAAACCCAGCTCCTCTCCTATCCTATTGGGATGTGGGGATGCAGCCCCAGGTGTCCGACTATCCAGTCTGTGCTGGCTGAAAGCACCTGCAATTGCCTGGAGAGCCTGGTGCAGGTCCCACCAGCTTCCTCCCTGCTGGAGGTGGGGCTGGAGCCTAGGCAAGGGTTTAGGCTAGAGCTGCAATCTGATCTGGGTGGAAAGAAGCTGGTCCCTACCAGCAATGTGATTTTCAGTCAGCCCCGCTTCCCCTCATGCCAGGGGTGGAGTCAAAATGGTAGCTACCAGCCTCTTTCTGACATGGACAGGTTCAAACTTTAGCTGTTCTTAGGATTATACTTTGGACCACTGAATTTACTAATCAGTAGCTGAAGTCCATGTCACACCGTGTCTTCCTCCCCTGTTTTTTGGGAAATGGAGTTTCCAACTCCAGCCATGGAATAGCTCCTGAGGTGGCTTGCACCACAGGTGGGGGATGGGCACCGGCTTCTGCAGCATGGAGGGCTCTACTCACAAATCTTCTCTGCAGATGGGCAGTGTCCTCTTCCATACTTTCAAGGATGTTGCAGGATGCTCTTCTGGTCTTCTGGGCCTCCCAAACAGGTGCTTTAGATAGCTCTGGGTGATTACAAACTGCCCTGTAGGATGAGCTGACTCTTGGAGCTCCTTACTCTGCCAATATCTTGGCTCCCCCCACTCCGTAAATTTTTTACTTATAATCTATTTTATCTGATATTAGTGTAGCTACCCCAATGTTCTTTTGGTTACCACTTGTATGGTATATGTTTTTCCATCCTTTCACTTTCAGTCTACTTGTATCTTTGAATTTAAGGTGAGTCTCTTGCAGACAGGATATAGTTGGGTCATACTTTTTTATCCATTCTGCCAATCTCTGCCTTTTGACTGGAAAGTTTACTCACTAGTAACAATGCAGGACTTTCCTACCATTTTGCTACTTAGCTTTCGTAAGTCTTATACCTTTTTTGCCCCTTTATTTTTCCATTAATGCTGACTTTTATATTTATTTGATTTTCATGTTGTACCATACAGAGGGCTGTGGCAGTTTGAAATTATTTTACAAATCCCAAAAAGAGAAAGATTATATTTGTTAGCTGGTTCATTCTTGTGGGTGTGAGATCCTTTCAAATTGGAATACACCAGGGTGGTGTAGCTCAGGTTGAGTCTCCTCCCTCTTGCTGGGTCTGCAATAAATGGAGACACACAGGACAAGAGAGCCCAACCATATTTGATCCTTCCATGTGAGAGAAAAGAGAGGCTCCAAGAGCTGAGGCCCAGGGAGAGATGAGCTATATGCCTGATAGCTTGCAGCTGAACTTGGGAAGAAAGCAGAGCAGCCAAGCCCAAAAGAGGACGCCTAGTAAGAGACAAGCCCTATGCCTGGTTTCCCACAGCTGAGCTCCAGGAGATGGTACAGCCTGGAGGGGAAGGCAGAGACTTAGGCAGAGATTACCCACCTTCTTGTTTCAACAAGTGGCAGATGACTTTAAAGAGAAAGCACCCCTTATGGTGCCTTGAGTTGGACTTTTCACGGCTTTGGAACTGTAAGCATTTACCCAAATAATCCCCTTTATAAAAGCCAAACCATTTCTAGTACTTTGCATTGGCAGCCCTTGGCAAACTAATACAAGTGTCTTCTCCTTTCCATCTGGATATATTTTCATTTTTTTCTTGTGTTTACCATGGGGTTAAAATTTAACACCATATATAACAATCATATTAAATTTGATACCAATTTGACTTCTAGCATACACATATACCTTTCATATACCCCTCTGTCCCCCCACCTTTTTTGGTACTTTTTACCATTTATATCTTTTTATATTGTCTATCCAAAACCATAGATTTATCATTGCTTTTTATACATTTGCTTTTTAGCACCTTTAGGAAATAAGAAGTGGAGTTATATACTAAACAATACAATATAATAATATTGGCATTTATAAAAAATTACCCAAGTGGTTACCTTTACCAGAGGTTTTATTTCTTTATGCCACTTTGAACCACTGTCCAGTGTCCTTTCCTTTCAGTCTGAAGAACTTCCTTAACATTGCTTGAAGGGCAGGTCTAGTGGTGATGAACTCCCTCAGCTTTTTTTATCTGAGAATGTCTTAAATTTCTCCCTCATTTTTGAAAGAAAGTCTCACCGGATATAAAATTATTGGCTGGCAATTGTTTTCTTTTGGCACTTTAAATATTTCAATCCACTGCCTTCCTACATCCATGGTATCTGATGAGAAATAAGCACTTAATCTAATTAGGACTCTCTTATATGTAACACATTGTTTTTCTCTTGCAGCTTTCAGAACTCTCTCCTAGTCCTTGGCAGTCGACAGTATGATCAATATATGATGGGGTGTACTTTTCTTCATGTTTGTCCTGTTTGGTGTTCTCTGGGCTTCTTGGATGTGCATATTCATGACTTTTGCTAAGTTTGGGAAGTTTTCTGTCATTATTTCTTTGAATATTCTTTTTGCCCTTTTCTCTCTTTAGTCTCCTCCTGAGTCTCCCATAATGCATATAATCAGTACAATTGATGGTGTCCCAGAGGTGTCTTAGGTTTTTTTTTTCACATTTTATAATTCTTCTTTCAGCTCCTTAGCCTGACTCATTTCAATTGTGCTGTCTTTGACTTCACTGATTCTTTCTTCTGCCAGCTCCAATCTGGATTGAAACCCTCCTGGGAATTTTTCATTTCCATTATTGTGGTGTTCAACTCCAGTAGTTGTTTGATTCCTTTTAAAAATTCAGTCTCTTTACTAAGATTCTCATATTGCGTATCCATTTGTTTTCCTGATATCCTTTAGTTCTTTCTCTGTATTTTCCTTCATCTCCTTGAGGATGTTTAAGGTCTTTTTTTTTTTAAGTTTTGTTTTTTTGTTTCTGGTCTTCTTCATTGGTGTTTTCTGGATTTTTATCCTCTTCCTTTGGATGGGCCATCATTTCCTGTTTCTTTGTCTTGTACTTTCATGTTGCACACTGTACATTTTAATATTTTAAACTGTTACCCCTGGGATTTATTCCCTAAGATATCTTTTTTATTTTGTAACCAGCTGGTTATAGGATAGAGATTTTCTTCAGCATCATCTCTGCTATCAAGAAGGTCTTCCCAAGGCAAATCCAGTGTGCAGTGTTCTGCCTGACTTTTCTGGGCTTGTGTGTTGTCTTGGGCTTGTGCTTGTGAGTTGTTTTGGAGTTCCCATTTATAGGAGTTTGAATGCCAGCTCTATTTCCCAGGAAACAGACCTCCCTCTCCCAGGTGTTCCACAGCTCCATTTAATACAAGTATGTCTTTGTCCCAGGCCATCTACCTCAATTGTTTCTTACATTGCTTTCTTTGTCTCAAGTTGCTTTTGCCTGGAGAGCAAATTCTGAGAGGAGGGACACATTGGAAAGGAGTTTCCCAAGTTATTCCTTCCCAGTGGGAACAAGATCAGGAACCCACTAAGAGGGTGCAGACAGGTTCCAAGCTGCCCTGGGGAGAGGATGAGGAAGGAGCCAGGAAGGGCACCGGGAACTTCCTCCATGTCTCCCCAAAGCTGTGCTTTCTTGACCTTCCCAGGAAATGCAGCCATTCAGCTGTCCCCTGTGGCTCTGAGGAAGCTTAGCATCTTTAAGTCTTGCCCCCACAATTGTCTGGGATGGGTTGGAACAATGGTCAACCTCAGAGGTGGACCCCCAGGGATCTGAAGTCACTAATCTAAAGCCATGATCAGTGATCAGTCTATGCCTACCTCAGACTTGGAGAAGTGGATTTTTATGGCTCTTTCTGGCATCAGCAAGGCATGCCAGGGGTTGGACTTCAAGTGGCCTGCTGTGTGATTGGGGGATGTGCACCAGTAACTATCACATGAAGAGAGCACTTTATTGGTATTTACCAGTCTCTTCCTCCTGCTTTTCTCTGGATACTGTACAAAGTTCTACTGGATGCTGGAGTTTCAAACCAGTTGATTCAAACAGTTCCTGTCTGTTTAGTAGTTGTTCTAGTGGAGGAACTAATGCCTGGAACTTCCTACTCTGCCATCTTCCCACAATCCTCCCCAATTCTTTCTTGAACCACTCCAATCATTTTTTTGCTCCCATTGCTTCACACAAACTGCTTTACTGTAGCTCTGAAAGACCTCATGATGTTATATGCAGTGGTCAGTTCTCAGTCCTATCTTACCTTAATCCATATGCAATGCCTGAAAATTTTATCACCCTCTCCCCACTTACCTGATTAAAAGGTTTTCTTTACTTGGGTCCCAGAACATCATCCTGTCCTCGTTTGCCTCCTGTGTCATGACCCACTCCTCACTTTCCTTTGCTGGGCCTTCTTCTCCCTGAATTCCTAACATTGGAGTGCCCTAGTGCTCAATCCTTAGAACTCTTCTTTCCTATCTATATTCACTCCATTAGTGATCTCATCCTGTTTCCCGGTTTTAAATATTACCAAATGCTGACATCTCCCAAATTTTCCAGCCCAGGCCCTATTCTAAATGCCAGACCTATATCAACAACTACTTTCTTGACATCTCCACTTGGATGTCTAATAGGCACTCAAATGTAACACATACAAAACAAATTCTTCATCTTACCCTTTTAAACTCATTCCTCCTACAATCACTCCCATCTAAATTAAGGACAACTAATCTTTCCAATTGCTCATACTGAAAACCTTGGAGGAATCCTAATCTCTTCTCTTTCTCTCACTCCCCACATTTGCCAGCAAATCCTGTCTGCTCTATATCTAAATTATACTAGAATTCATCTACTGCTACCATCTGGTCCAAGCTATCACCATCTGTGATGGTTTGAAGCTGTATGGACCCCATAAAATCATGTTCTTAAAGCTAATCCATTCCTATGTGTGTAAACCTATTGTCAGAAGAGCTTTTTGATTAGAGTATTTCGGTTAAGTCCCAGGGTAGGTCTTAATCCTTTTACTGGAGCCCTTTATGAAAGAATGAAATTCAGATGAGAAAGGGAGGAAAAGCTACAGAAGCTGAAAGCAATGAGACCTGGAAGAGAAGAGGGACCAGCAGATACTGCCATGTGCCTTGTCATGTGACAGAGTTCAGGATCAGCAACAGTCAGTCTTTGAGGAGGAAGCATCACCTGATGATTCCTTGAGTTGGACATTTTTCTCAGTGTTGAAACTCTAAGCTTGTAAACTAATAAATCCCCATTGTAAAAGACAACCCATTTCTGGTATATTGCTTCCGGCAGCCTAGCAGACTAAAACACCATCTCTCCTGGATTTTGTAATAGCCCCCAAATCTGTTCTCCCTACTTCCATCATTTGTTCCGCTTCAGGCTGTTCTCAATACAGTGGCCAAAACGATCCTGTGAAAAGCTAATTTAGATCATCACCACTCCTCTGCTCAAAACCTTCTAATGGCTTCCCTTATACTCAGACTAAAATCTCAATTACTAAAATGCCCTACAACATCTGCCTCTTCCCCTTTCATTCTCTCTATTCCAGTCCTTCTGCCTTCTTGTGTTCCTCCAAAAGACAAGCATGCTCTGGCCCTCAGTCCCCTTTGCTGGGGACTATCCCCAGATATTTAAGTCTCTCTTCTTCACCTACTCACTGCAGCCTCCCTGACCAAAAATTCAACACCCTGTGCCCACCCAGCACTACATAACCTTCTTCCCAGCCTTATTTTGCTATACAGCATTTTTAAAAATATGGTCCTATGATTAGTTAAAATTCCGACATGTATAACATGGTCTACCACATTTCACTTAATTAATTTTGTTACTATATTCCTTTCTCTACCCCTAGAATGTAAGCTCCATGGGGGCAGGATTTTCATCTGCCCTATACCCAGTATCCAGAACAGTGCCTGGTGCATAGTTAAGTGCTTAATAAATATTCTTAAAATAAATGAGTGAATGGTAGTTGTCCCATTGTTGTTGCTTTAAGATATAGTTTCTTAGATATAAGTTGCTCAATGTTCAAGGCATTTAGGAAACAATGGTAATGTTAGGTAAGGTTTCAGAGGATGTAATTGTCCTGCTTCTCTAGAAAACAGTTCTGTGTCTTAAGGAGAAAGTTTCAGATTATGAAAAGGGTTATTTCTTATGATGTCCTCAGCAACTAGTACATATCAAATACTCAAGTTTAAATAGGACCCAAAACATCCTTATGCAAACCCTGTGATAGCATCTGATAACATCTTGTGTAACTTCAAAACTAAGACAACTGGGCCCTTTGCTGAGGACATTTAAATTATTTCATGTTTCCCTTTAAGAGAAGATACTGAGCTGACCTTGAAGGTTGTACTCAATTTTTAAAATTCATTACAAACTACCCTCACAAATGCTGTTTGAGTAAGGATAAAGAAAGGAAGATGTAAGTTGTTCAATAAATACTTCTGTAGAAAGCTGAACTAAGATATTTACCAGCCAATACTAGTATATCTAGTATCTTTAGATTGTTGTAAACCAAATTAAAATTAGTAAGGTATAGTTAAGAGGAGCTGCAGGAAAAAGCTTTGACTAAAACAGGACCAAAGTAAATCCAGGGTCTAGAGATACTCCAGAGACTAGCCAGGAATTTGCTTTTCTCATTATCCTAATGGGAGGCAGCTTTCTCAAAATTCACTGGCCTTCTATATCCTATCTACAAACATTATCATTACTTGCCTTTGGAAGGCTTAAACACTACTCTCTTCTAGTATAAAACCTGAGCACAATACTTATTATTGGTATTTTTCTATTCCATTGCATTTTATTCTGTAGGTAATAACTACTGGAGCTTCAAGCACAGGCTGTTACGAATGCAAATTAAAAAGTGAATTTGAGAGGCACTGTTTTGAAAAAAAAAAAAAAAAAAAAAAACACAACTGTGACTTGCTGCTTGTGGCAGTTTGAAATTATTTTATGAATCCCAAAAAGAGAAATATTATGTTCGTAAATTAATCTATTCCTCTGGGTGTGATACACTTTAATTGCATTAAATTCAGTTGCGGGGCCTTTGATCAGATTACTTGATAAAAATCACTTTAGGGCTTTTGATTGGACTTTGACAGTGAGGCATGACTCAGTTTGAGTCTCCGCCCCTTGCTGGGTCTGATATAATCAGAAACAGAGAGACTCATTCAAACAGACATAGGAAAAGGACGCTGCCATGTTTGATCCTGCCATGTAAGAGAAAGGATCGCTTAAGCACGAAGCCCCAAGAAGCTGGGTCCATGGAGCAGCTCAAGAGGAAAGGGTGAGCCTGGAAGGGAAGGCTGAAACCTGGGCAGAGGTTGGTGGCCATCTTGCTTCACCACGTAGCAACATGCTAGGAACAACAGTAGCTGACTTGGGTGAGAAAGTATCTCTGATGCTGCCTTGGTTTGGACTTTTCACAGCCTTAGAACTGTAAGCTTTTAACCCAAATAAATCTCCTTTATAAAAGCCAACCCTTTTCTGTTGCTTTGCATCAGCACCCTTTTGGCAAACTAAAACACTGCCTATGTAAACAGGGTGGTAAGGAAGAAAGAGGCAAAGACATTCTGAGGTTTCAAGCTTGGACGACGGAGAAGATGGTATGCTTACAAAATCTAGGAAGACTCAAGAGACAACTGTTTGGAGGGAGAAAGCATACAATTATGTTCCTGACTATGCTCCAGCACAGGCCCTTTAAATGCCTCACTTTTCTGCCTGCTGTTTGGTACCATTTGATTCACTTGGTGACTGTTGCAGTTACTGTGGCTATGTAACACATTATCACAGTGTGTTATGCAGTGGCATGAAACAACCATTTATTATGTTCCTGGATTCTTTCGGGTCAGGAATTCAGACAGGACATCACAGAGACAGCTTATTGCTGCTCCACGGTATTTGAAGCCTCAGCTGGAAGACTTGAAGACTGTAGGCTAGAATCACCTGAAGGCTAATTTACTCACAGGTCTGGCAGTTGAGGATGGCTATAGCTGGGGTCTCAGTTTCTCTCTTCGTGGGCCTCTCCAATGGCTCTCTCCATGTGGGCAGAATTTGAGCTCCCTCACAGCAGATAGCTGCTTCCCCAGAGCAAATTGTCCTCAGCCTCCAAATGAGAGGGCCAGGCAGAAGCTGTATCCTATTCATAACCTAACTTGGAATGTCACAAAGCATCACCTCTGTTGTCCTGTTTTGGTTGCAACAGTCATAAGCCCCCACCTGGATTCAAGGGGAGGAGACACAGATCCCAACTCTTGGTGAGAGGAGTGTCAAAAAGTCACACTCTAAAAAGAGCCTGTGGGTTGATGTCAGTAAAAATGGTAAAGTAAGGATTCCAAAAGTCTGTCCTTCCATAAAAGCCATGAATAATCTGGCAAAAACTGTCAGAATCAACTTTTCCAGAATTCTAGAATCTAACCAAAAGCTTGCAGCAACTAGGGGAATCATGAAAAAACTGACTTAAGGAAAACTGACTGGCTTTTAGGAAGAACAGAAGAGCTTTGTGGCATTTTTAACCTATACTAGCTCCATCCCCTGTTCTCTAGTTTGGGCAGTGGCTTTAAGGTAACAGCCCACATTCCTAGTACAGGTTCAGTAAGGGAGGGAGCAGATAAGAAATTGTGGTTGTTTGTTTTGACCTGTCTGGTGGTTCCCTGGAGGACTGGCTCAAAGGGCTTGCCTTTACCTCACCTAATTAGGAACTCCCAATGCTGGTGCAGCTACCCAGGAGTATTTGTTGGAAATATTTAAAGGCAAATATATTTGCACAGCTACCTGGGGTAATGGATAAGAGTCGAGGCAAAATATGGATGAACCAAAAAACTTGGGAGGAAAGGGTGGGGAATGCTTTGGAAAATAAGGGCTTTGAAAAGCTCTGGTATATTCCTGGGACTCTGGAAGTCCATGCACATACCAAGAGCTGAGTATGCTCTGTAAAGACCCGAGAAGTCCCTAAGCTCTCACGTCCAGGTGACCTTCACACTCTGTACAAGCAAAGACAGTGAAGGCTAATGCACAATTGTAAACTGCCTGGCTGAGTGTTGAAGGTGTGCCCCAAAACATACACAGAGTGCACCTAAAAAGCCTGGTAATTTTTTATTGATTCCAGGAGTATAAGGAAATCTCTGTCCAATCACTAGTTGCCCTGTAAGTTAATGGAACAAATACTTCAGAGGCCACACATGGCAAAGAATACAGACTTTACAAAATTAGTTCTGAAAAGTCACTAAACAAACAAACGACTGCTACAACAAGCAGCCAACAACAAAACTGGTGGAGGTGGAGAATCTGATTTCCAGAGTTGCCACATTAAGACATTCAAAATGTCCAGTTTTCAATGAAAAATATTATGAGGCATACAAAGAAACGAGATTATAGTCCACACACAGGAAAAGGAGCAATTAATAGAAAGTCCCTCTGAGGAATCCCAGACATTGGACTCACTAAACAAAGACTTTAAATCAACTACTTTAAATACATTCAAAGAGGTAAAGCAAATCATGTCCAAAGAACTAAAGGAAACCATCAGAACAATGTCTCACCAAAGAGAATATCAATAAAGAGACAGAAAAGGCACCAAATAGAAATTCTAGTTGAAAAGTGTAATAACTGAAATGAAAAATTCACTAGAGGACCTCAGTAGCAGATTTGAGCAGGCAGAAGAAAAGAATTAGCAAACTTGAAGATCTATCAGTTGAGACTATCCAGTCTGAAGAAGAGAAAGAAAAAAGAATGAAGGAAAATGGACAGTGCCTAAGAGACTTGTGGGACACCATCATGCATACCAACATATACATAATGGGAATAACAGAAAAATAATATTTAAAGAATGGCCAAAAACTTCCCAAATTTGATGAAAAACAATCTACATATCCAAGAAGCTCAATGAACTCCATGTGGGATAAACTAGAGATACACACTAAGACTCATTATGCCTAAACCACTGGAAGACAAAGACAATCTTGAACGCAGCAAGAGAGAATTAACAGGTCACATACAAGGGATCCTCAATATGATTAAGAGCTGATTTCTCATCAGAAACCATGGAGGCTAGAAGGCAATGGTATGACAAATTCAAAGTACTGAAAGAAATGAACTGTCAACCCATAAGTCTATATCTGGCAAAACAACCCTTCAAAAATGAGGAAATTAAGATATTCCCAGATAAACAAACACCAAGAGAGCTTGTTGCTAGTAGACGTACTCTATAAGAAATGTTAAAGGAAAAACTACAGGCTAAAATGAAAGGACACAAGACAGTAAATTGAATCTTCATGAAGAAATAAAGACTCCTGATAAGGGTAACTAGATAGGCAAATATAAAACACTGTATAAATGTATTTTTGTTTGTACCTTTTTTCTTCCTATCTGATTTTAAAAAAAAAACAAAAACTGCATAAATCAATAATTAGAAATTTATGTTGATAAGCACATAGTATATAAACATATACTTAGTGACCATAACAACATGGGGGAGGAGGCTGGAGCTATACAGGTGTAAGGTATTTGTATACTACTCAAACTAAAGGTGGTACTAGCCATATCTAGATTGTTATGAATTAAGATGTTAATTGCAATCTCCAGGGCAATCGCTAAAAAAGTAACTCAGAAATACATAGTAAAATAAACAGCAAGGGAAAATGGAACACCAGCAAATATCTAACACAAAAGAAGGCAGGAATGGAAGAATTGAGGAAACTGAAAAGACATGACATATAGAAACAAAGAGCAAAATTGCAATACAAATCCTACTGTAACATTCATTACATTAAATTTAGGTGGGTTAAACTCTGCAGTTAAAAGGTGGGAATTGACAGTATGGGTTTAAAAAAATGATTCAACTATTTGCTTTCTACAAGAAACTTTAGTTTCAAAGATACAAATAGGTTGAAAGTAAAAAGATGAAAAAAGATATTCTACACAAACAGTAACCAAAAGACAGGTGGAGTGATTATACTAATATCAGACAAAATAGGCTTTAAGCCATAAAAGTTATTATGGAAAACATTAATATTATAAAGGATATTATATACATAATAAAAAGGTAAATCAAGGAGCTATATTAAATATAAACATATATTCACCTAACAACTGAGCCCCAAAATACGTGAAGCAGAAACTGACAGAGCTCAAAGGAGAAATAGCTCAACAATAATAAATGGAGACTTCAATACCTCACATTCAAAAATAGATAGAATAACTAGGCAGAAGATCAAGAAGATAGAAGACTCAACACGATAAACCAACCAGGAGTTCTTAACCTTTTTTGTTCCACGGACCCCTATGCCAGTCAGGTAAAAACCACAGACCCCTTACTAAGTCCAAACTAAACTGTGTATTATTTAATAAATATATCATACCTGCACCAACATGTCCCCACAGAATAATGTTTTTTTGAATTTCAATTCAAGCTTATGGACCCCTGGTTAAGAACCCCTGAACTAGACCTAAGAGACATATCTATAGAATATTCCACCCCACAAGAGCAGAATAAAAATTATTCTCAAGAGCGCATGGAACATTCTCCAGGATAGACCATATGTTAGGCCCAAAACAAGTCTCAATAAATTTAAAAAGATGGAAATCATACAAAGTATGTTTTATGACTACAATGGAATGAAATTAGAAATCATTAATAGAAGGAAATTCACAAATATGTGGAAATTAAACAACACAGTCAAACAACAAATGAGTCAAAGAAAAAAATCACAAGGGAAATTAGAAAACACTTTAAGATGAATAAAAAACAAAAATACAATATACCCAAACCTAAGGGATGCATGTAGAACAGTGCTCAGAGAGAAATTTATAGCTATAAATGCTTACATTGAAAAAAGGAAGATCTCTCATCTATAACCTAACGTTCCATCTTAAGGAAGTAAGAAAAGAACAAATTAAACCCAAAACAAGCAGAAGGAAGGTTAAATAAGAATTACAGCAAAAAAAAGAAAAAAGAAAGAGAAAGAGAGAAGTAGAGAATAGAAATACAATGGAATAAAAAAAATCTAGTTGGTTTATTGAAAAGACTGAAAAGATCAACAAAATTGACAAACCTTTAGGTAGACTGTCAAAGAAAAACAGAAAAATAAAATAAAATTACAAATGAAAGTGGGGACATAATTAATACCCTTTTAGGAACAAAAAGAAGTATAACAGAATACTATAAAAAATTGTATGCCAACAAATTATATAACCCAGTTGAAATGGGCAAATTCCTAGAAAGACACAAACTACTGAAACTACTTCAAGAAACAGAAAAATCTGAATAGACCTATAACAAGAGATTGAATAATCAAAGCTTTCCAAATCCACAATAAAAAGAAAAAAAAGTTAGATGAATGGGTAGATAGGATGGATAGGTATATGATAAAGCAAATATAATAAAATGTTAATGGTAGAATCAGGTAGTGGGTATACAGACATTCACTGTAAAATTCTTTCAACTTGGCTGTGTGTTTGAAAGTTTTCATAATGAAATGTTGGACTGGGGTGGGAAAGGAGGGACTTTCAACAAAGAAAAGCCCAGGCCCAGATGATCTGGCTCCTGCCCACTTCTCTGAAGGCATCTGGCCACAGGCCTTCTCTCAACTGCTTAACAGGCTAAACTGTCCTAAGTCTTTGCCATGCTCTTCCACCTGAAAGCTCATCTTCCTGGTTTCTTGCATATCTAGTCTTTCACATCGTTTCGATTAGATGTCACCTTCTCAGATGCTCCTACATAAGTCACTCTATACCGTCCTATGTTCTCTGCATAGCACTTATTAGGATCTGATTTTTGTTGTTGTTCACTTTTTATCGACTACCTCCAAGAATATAGGTGCCATGAGAGTAAGGAAGGACTTGTTCACTACTTTATTCCCTTATAGCAGAACCCGGACACATTGTAGATACTTAATAACATTTGTTGAATAAATAAATTTGAGTTAAATCTGCAAGGAAGGTGAGTTTTACTTCTGCTATGATGTCATTCCAAGAATGTTAGAAACTACAGATTATTCTTAAATATTAGGCTGAGGACAATATCATTTAGTTATCTAGTCTTACGGAAAAACAGGCCAGCTAAAAATGTTGATACTTCTGTTATCATCAGGAACAATGTATATTCAAGAAGATTCATCTGAAGTTGTTTACTCCACAAATATGTCCACTTTCTGCAATCAGGTAATAAGTGGCTCTTGCCATAAGTATTGGTTAAATTGGCACCACACCTGCCGGCTTGCCTTCACTAGGAGGCCCCGGGAATTGAACCCGGGGCCTCCCATATGGTAAACGGGAGCCCAACCAATTGAGCCACAGCCACTTCCCAAAAAATTTCTTTGACACATACTACAATCACTTTTGCACTGATTGGAATGGAAAAAGTCTGAAAAATAAACCCTTTCTAGCACTGAAGCTGGAAAAACTATCCAAAAATCACTGATTTTT
>JAQZBX010080839.1:0-13761 GCA_029593785.1 Cabassous unicinctus | reverse complement strand
TATCAAATGCAGGAGTGGTAAATGAAGCATAAAACTGAAAACAATATACTTTGGTTCATGTCCACATAGGGATGTCAAAAGAAAGAGAGAAGATAATGTGGCATTCAAAATTTTCAGAGTGAATGATAATGCCAATTTTATAAGGAGAAAAAAGAAAAGGAAATAATGCCCATTATTGAGATAAATATTAGAAACAGAAGGTTAAGATCAGGAGATGTTTAGAAAAACAAATCATAATCAGGAAATTAGCAGACGTATATATACCAATTATTTTCTCCTAGAACCAAAGACTACAAAATATGAGGAGAAAAGTTATAATTTTAAGATGTTAAATAGCCATTAACACTTGGTAAAACTTGTTCACCTTTAAAAAACAAAATTCAGATTGAAAAATGACTATTTTAATAAAAAATGTCTTGAAATTTGAAATTATTATTTTAATAGTAAAAATTAACATCGAAAATATCTAACAATAGAAAGATGGAAATAAATTATGAAACATTCAGTAATTAATAATTGTTGGCATAATGAATTACTGTTACAATGTTTTCAAAGAATGGTTAGTCAATGATGTGGGAAACAATCAAAATATGTTAGGTGAAAACTGGTAAGATTAGCTTCTTGTCCAAAGTGGCACAATAAATTTATACTTTGATACAGTCTCTATGTACCACAAAAATACTTGAGTTCAAAAGGCAAGCTCTCTGAGGATGAGAAACAGCACATAGAAGTAAAGGAGGTTGAAGTTGTCTTCCTATTGGATTCTGGGGCCAAAAGCAAGCAAGGGGTGACCTGGAACATCTTCTAGGAAAGAGTTAATGAAAGAGTTCCTTCCAATGAATTGAGACATGGAAATACCTTTAAAGGCCAAGGAGGTCCATTGCTCTTCCTTGTGAAAGGTGACTGAATAACAGCTACTGTGAACCAACCAACTAGAGATATATGTTTTAAAAGCTATGAGTTTAGGGAAGCTGAAAGACATAGGCACAATCTTAGAATAAGGATAAGACCTAGCTACCCATTAGCTCTGTAACTGGGTCTATAAGATTCCCAATATTAGCCCAAGAAAAGACTCACTGAAAATCAAGACCTGGTTCCAGAGATAGAGTCAAAGTGGCCAAGTAAGTGCAACTACAAAACCACAAGACAAAAAGTCATAAGCATGGCAGTCCTGAAGGGCCAAAGAGTGGGGAGGTCAAAACAAAATAATAAACACCTCCTATTATGAATGCGTATACAAACCAAAATTCCACAACCTGTGAAAAAATCTAGTGCTAGGAAAGACAGTCAACAAAATTAACCAACAGAACATGAATTTACTAAAGATAAAATGAATTTTATGGAATAAGCTATTAAGCCTTTAAATAGGTCTGTTTGGAATGTTGAAAGATAAAGAAAGAAATAATTTGCATTTAAAAGGGGTATGAAATTGTAGAACAAAACCAAGCAGAAGTGAAAAAAGAATAGGAAGATGTGAAAAAGAAACAACTGGAAATCCTGGAATTGAACGTCATTAAAACAAAAAAACTCACCATATCACAAAAACTAGTCTTTACACAGTCAAAATGAGGACTGATAAAGTGAAATACAATACTGAGGAATTCACATAGAGTTGTGATTAAAAAATAAAAGAGCAGTTGAGAAAAACAGAGGAAGGAATGAGACGTAAGCCACAAACACATTTAATAAACATTCCATAGTAAAAGGATACAGTAAATGTTAAGATGCTATATTTGAAAAGATAACAGTTGAGCATTTTCCAGAATTGAATAAAGAGCCAACCAAGTTCTATGATCCAACCAAGTTCTATGGTCAAAGGCACATTTTCAAGGGAAAAGGATGTGGCTCAAGTGACTGGGCTCCCATATACCATATAGGAGGTCCAGGGTTCAATTCCCAGGGCCTCCTGGTTAAAAGGCAAGCTGGCCCACACAGTGAGCTGGCCTGCACAGGAGTGCTAGCCCACATGGAGTACTGGCCCATGTGGAGAGCTGGCGCAGCAAGATGACGCAACAAAAAGAGACACAGAGGAGAGACAATAAGAGACACAGCAGACCAGGGATCTGAGGTGGCTCAAGAGATTGAGCACCTCTTTCCCACTCCAGAAGGTCCTAGGATTGGTTCCCGGTGCTGCCTAAAGAGAAGACAAGCAGACAAAGAAGAACAAAGAGAGCAGAGAAATAGCGCAAAAACAATGGGGGGGGGAATCAATCAGTCAATCAATCTTTTTTTAAAAAAAAGTACATTTCAAGTACTAAGCATGATAAATAAAGATAAAGCAAAGCCTAAATACATTGTGTTAAATTGGAGAAAATAAAGATATTCCTAAAACCTACAAAGGATTAACAGAGAACATCAGATATTTCTTAAGCAACAAAAAAAAGGTGGAAGAAAATGGAATACTACCTTCAAAGTATGGAGTGAAAATAATTGTCATAGATAAAATTTTATAACCAGCTAAACTGACCACTCACATGTAAATATAAAAGCAAATATTTTCAAATGTGCAAAGACAAAGATAGCTTACCACCTATAAATTAATCCTTGAGAAAATCATTGGAAACCAGTACTTATGGATCACCAGATGATTGACACAACTATGAGTAATGATGTAAATAAAGAACATCGAATAAATGGTATTAAGGCCCTGCAGGGGAATGTTATGGGTTGAAATGTATTCCCCCAAAATATAAGTTCAAGTCCTAACCCCCAGTCCCAAGAATGACTTATTTGAAAATAAAATCTTTGAAGATATGAGCAATTGAGTCCACACTGGATTAGCATGGGCCCTAATCCCATATGACCAGTGCTCTTGTAAGTAGAAGAGAATTAGACACCTTCAGAGAGACATAGGGAAGAAGGCCATGTGAACAGTGAGGCAGAGATTGGAGTTATGCTGCTATAAGCCAAGGAAAGCCAAGGAGTGTTGGTAACTGCCAGAAACTAGGAAGAGGTAAAGAAGGACTCTCATTTACAGCTTTTAGAGAGAGCATGTTCCTTCTACACCTTGATTTCTGACTTCCAGCCTCCAGAAATGTGACACAATAAATTTCTGTAGGTTTGTGCCACCAAGATTTTGGCCTGTGTTATATCACTACAAAGGCATTATTTCAATCCACACAGGTTACAAAGAGAACAAAAAGAGATGGTTCCTGGACTTCACCAGAAAGAGAGGTGTTTATACTCTAGGAAGACACTTTATGTACTATGATTGGACAATAAACAAATGTATAATAACCTCTTTACTCACAAGTGTAAATCTGTATCAGTAAATATAGTGTTATCTTACACTTACTCATGGATTTTGCAGTATGTTCTTAGGTCAAATTGTTTATGATTTTTATTTATTTATATTTTTATATATATTCATATATATATATATTTAAGATTTATTTATTTATTTATTCATCCCCCCCTTGCTGCTTGTGCTCACTGTGCCCATTCGCTGTGCGTTTTCTCCGAGTCTGCCTATCTCCCCCTTGCTGTGAGGTCCCGCTGCATCAGTCCACCGCGCCGCGCGGGCTGGCCTGCCCTCACAAGGAGGCCCCGGGAAGCGAACCCGGGGCCTCACACATGGTAAACGGGGGCTCCATCGATTGAGCCACACCTGCTTCCTGTTGTGAGGTCTTGCTGCATCAGCCCACTGGGCCACGGGGGCCGGCCTGCCCTCACAAGGAGGCCCCAGGAAGCGAACCCGGGGCCTCCCATATGGTAAACGGGAGCTCTATTGATTGAGCCACACCCGCTTCCCATCATATATTTTTAAAAAGAAACTTAGATTTCATAAATATTACACACACAAAAAATGGGGATTCCCATATGCCCTGCTCCCTAACGCTCCCACATTTTCCCACATCAACAACATCCTTCATTAGTGTGGTACCTTTGCCACAATTGATGAACACATCTTGGAGCATTGCCAATAAGTGATGATTATAGTTTACATTGTAGTTTACACTCTCTCCCACACATTTTTGCAAGTTATTACAAGATATAAAATGGCCTGTATCTGCAACACCTACTCTCCAGTTCATTGGACTCACTCAGGACAACTAGCAAGGAGATGATGACTGACAACGACTATCTAAAGAAACAGAGTGAGTACACAACCACAAGCAAGAAAGTCCCATCCATCTGCCCCATGGGATCTAAGACCCTCTCAATTAGAGTTACAATGGGCATCATCATCACAGAATTTTCAGGATTGGGGAATAAACAATGGACTAAAGTAGACTTACAGTTGTTCTACAGTAGACTTCTTGTGATCCTAGCAATGGAATATTATTTATGATGCTTAAATAATTTTTTTTAAATTAGCAGGTACCTTGCAAAAGCTATTTGTGTGATTCTGCACACCCTAGGGGAGACCTAGGGGAGACATCAGTTCTGTGATGAATTAATTAAATCATTAAGAAAATAACAAAGTCTTTTTTTAGGAAAAGTGATAAGATAATTTAAAAATGTATATGATTGTGTGCCTGTGGTTGAATAGCCTTGGCAATTTAAAAAAAGAGAGAAAAATAGAAATAGGAGACTAGATCTATGAGATACCAGAACATATCTTAAAGCTCTGGTGTGTAGACATTTTGCTATAGGCCCAGTATTAAAAAAATTCTCAAGAACAGAAGAAATTCCTAAGAATTTAAACCATCTGTCTTGGAAATTTAGCATAAATTCTATTATTTAATAAATGATACAGGTGGAATTTTAAATTGTTAGGGAAGGATGGATTATTGGATAAATTCTGGGAGGGCAAGTCAATATATATATACATGGTATTAAATTGTAAATTAGTGGGACGTAAAGAATGTTGAAAACTTGGTATCCTCTTAAAAAAACTTGTCTTCAAATTTGAAGCTGGAAAGTCACTGGGATAACTTTAGAAAAATAATTATATGACTTCTTAGGTTTTCAGTAGGTACATTAAGAATTTGTATAGATGGTTTATAATGTATCTGCTGATTACAAAACAACCAATAAAATCTCAATTATGAAAGAAAAAATTATATATATATATTTTTTTTCTCCCTTTGACATATATCTTTATCCATGGTTTTTTCAGCTGTATTTTTCTCTTTCTTCTTATTTGTATTTCTTTTATTTCCCTCTTTTCCATGATTGTGTATAAAAACATGTTTCTTTTATTAGCCACCCCACTTCATCTTTTCAATATTATTTCAGTATTATCTCACACTGATCCTCTCAAAGAAACAAATAATAAAGGGTTAAGCATAGCAGGGCATGGAATAAATTAAACAATGTTAAGTGCTGTTTGAGGTGGGAACTAGGGTTCTAGAATGAATTGGTAGAGTTCAGTTGTTGATATTTTTAAGATATCATGTTGTTCTGCATCAAGACAACCATGTAAAACTTAATAAATAGAAAATAACCCTTATTCTTTAATTCCAAGTTCATTTATGTAAAGATGCTTCTGTACCTTGAAATTTTGTGATAAATCACTTCAATTCTGCATCTTTCTGTGGGGTCAGAGTAGATGTAAAAATAAGTAATATAAAATATTTGAAGATTATTTTGAGTAATAACTGCTTGGTATGGACCCTCTCTGATGGGGCTTCTATTAGTCAGCCAAAGGGGTGCTGATGTAAAGTACCAGAAATTGTTTGATTTTTCTAAAGGGTATTTATTTGGGGTAGAAGTTTACAGTTACCAGGCCACAAAGCATAATTTACTTCCCTCACCAAAGTCTAAGGCCACGTGTTGGAATGACAGTTGCTGACGTTTGCCAGGATTCAGGCATCTTGGGCTCCTCTCTTCCCGGGGCTTACCTCTCTCTGGGATCAGGCTTGCTTCTCTCCACAAGGCCAGTTGTAGACTATCAGGTGAATGCCTCTTCTCTTTTCCTGGAGTCTTCTCTCCTTCCTCATGACCAAGTTATTCTGTGTGCTTAGTTTCCAGGCTCCAGCATTAAAACTCAGCACCAAAGCTCCAACTGAGACTCCAACTAACACCTCTGCTCTGCCATGTAATTTTATCTCTGAGTCCCCATCCACCAAGGGGCAGGGACTCAACGTCCTACTGACATGGCCTAATCAAAGCTCTAATCATAACTTAATCACGCTCAGAGGAATGGACCAGTTTACAAGCATAATCCAATATCTATTTTTGGAATTCATAAATAATGCCAAACTGCTACAGGGCTTGATGGATTAAGGCCTTATCTTACCTTAAGCTTCAATCTCAATGCTATATCCATCAGAGTAAACAGACATGTCATTCATTCTTTCCAAATAAAATGACAAGAGAAAAATTCCTTTAATGACTAGTAATTGTTATATTATTTCCAAAGACATGGAATATCAGAACTAAGAATTGAGAGATAAAAGTAACATTTTGGATGATTCTATACATTGCTGCACATTTGTACTTAAATAAGCTCTCTTTGTTATCCCAGTCCAAGAACAGCACTTGTCCTCATGGATCCATGCTGTGCTGTGTCCCAGAACTCAGGTCTGGCATTTAGTAAGCACACATGTTTTGCCCTAAATCCTGTGAAAATTCACTGTATTCCTTACCAGTGCACACAATGTTCTGTTCTTGAATATGAAGGGGAATGGGAGCATCTTCAAATAGTAATCCTGGAGCAGTAAAAAAAAAAGACAAAAAGAAATAATAATTGATTAGGGACATAAAATTTTTTCAAACACTTTAACAAGTCAAATTTCATAAAACTATGTCCTGGAAAATCATACTGATAGGAAATTTCCAAATCCTTGGGAGAACTGAAAGGCTATTCTATAGATTTATAACTTCTCAAGGAAACCCCTTGAAATTCCAGTTGGCAAACAAGGAGGAATCTTTGCTTTATTTTTTCTCCTGAGATCATGCTGAAGGCAGCACTGCAGAAACAATGGGGAATGCCCTCTACTTTTGTGCCAGAGATGATCTTCCTCTTTCTCTTAATTGTATAAATGACTTGGAAACAACTTTCCCACTTTATCTGGCAACTGAATGGACTTCTCTCCATGTTATCTGATGAGAAATCGGTACTTAATCTGGTTGGGGCTAACTGATACATAACATATAGTTTTTCTCTTGCAGCTTCTTTGTCCTTGGCATTTTACAGTTTGATTACCGAAGGTCTCAGCATGGTCTTTTTTAAGTTTATCTTGTTTTTGATTCCTTGGACTTCTTGCATGTGTATATTCAAGACTTTAATTAAATTTGAGAGGTTTTCTATAATTATTTCCTTGATTCCTTCTTCCCTTTCTCTCTGTCTTTTCATTCTAGACTCCCATAATGCATATATTGTTAAATTTATTGGTTTCCCACAGGTCTTTTAAATTCTGTTCCCTCTTTTCATTCTTTTTTCTTTCTGCTTCTTAGTCTGAATAATTTCAATTGTCTTGTCTTTGAGTTCACTGATTCTTCCTTCTATCAGCTGCAATCTGCTGTTGAAGCCTTTTAGGGAATTTTTTCATTTAAATTACTGTGATTTTCAACTCCAGTAATTTTTTTGGTTCCTTTTTAAAATTTATATCTCTTTTTTCAGATTCTCATATAGTTCTTTCATTTTCCTGATATCCTTTTGTGGTTTTTATTTTTTTGGTTGGTTTTTGTACATTTTAATATTTTTGGTCTGTTTTGTACATTTTAATGTTTTAATGTATTAGCTTCTAAAATTTTATCAAGCTAGTAAAAAGACAGAGATTTCCTTGAATACTGGAAGCTAACAAAAACAAATAAACCAAAGCAAAAACATGACTAAATAAAGACATCTTTATGGTCTTTGTAAAATGGCTCTGCATTGCTGGTACTCTTTTTCAGAGTTAAGTCATCCTATCAAGAATATCAGTGCAAGGTGAAAGTGAGGTGAAGGGTCCCTTTTCTAAGCCTGAGTCTTGTCATGGCCTTTAATTGATATGGTCTTGAAAATTTTGCTGTTTACATGAAACCAAATTTCAGTAATCTTTTGCAAATTTGACTTATTGTTTCGTACACTGCTTTAGTTGTCCACAAGCTGATTTTGCTCATATGGCAAGTTCTGGCAGAGTCAGCAAGTAAAAAGTTCCCTGGTTCAGTGTTTCAGGATGCTACCTGGTAGATTGTCACCCACATAATATACCCCCATGCACACAGAGGTTATTCTGTTCCCTTTGGAACAGAGATATGGATCCACAATGGAAATGCAGGCTGGCTATACATCACAGTGTGATGGTATTAGGGGAGGGGCCAGCAAGAGTACCATGAGTTTCTCCTCCAATGTTTTTTTTTTTTTTTCTCCTACCATTTTTAAAGCTGCATTTTCTTAATTTGGCATTCACTCAGGTACTGGAACAATTTCATTTTTTTTTTGGAGTTTTGAGGAAAATGTCTCTGATGGTTTTTGTTAGTTGTTTAAGGATTCTATGGGAGAACAAAACTTTGGAGTGTCTTTCACCTCCATCTTGGGCCTCTGTATCCAATACTTTTCTTTTTGTGTCTAGATTATTATACTCAACATGATGTCATCAAGGTTTATTGATGTTGTAGTATGTATCAGAACTTCATTCATTTTTACAGCTGAATATTAACCTATTGTGTGTATACAGCACATTTTGTTTATCTATTCATGTGTTGATGCATACTTGGATTGCTTGCACTTTTGGCTATTCTGAATAATGCTGCTACTATGAATGTTTATGTATAAATATCAGTTTGAGCCCTTGCTTCCAAATGTTTTTAGTAAATACCAAGAGGGGTTGCTAGTTTTTATTTTTTTCTTTTCAAGAAGCTTCATTTTAATTTTTATTTAAATTCATGTGTACATTTAGGTTGGTCTGTTTCTGATTAGACCCTGAAAAAAAGAATATAAAAGGGCTTTTATTATGTATTTGACTCCATAGTTTTGAATATCTGAGAAGTTTCCTGTTTGAGGATTAGGTGTTCTTTTCCTACCTCTTCTCTTTCTTTTACTTTTTATTTTTAATTTTTTCATTTGTTTATTAGAGAAGTTGAGGGGTAACATAACAATCATGTATAAAATGAAGATTCCCTTAAACTACCACAACAACAACAACTTGCATTCATGTGGAACATGTGTTACATTTGCTGATAGCCCATTTTTATAACTGTACTATCAATCATTGTCTATGATTTAATGTAGGATTCACTGTTTCTGTAGTGTAGTTCAATTTATGGTTTCAAACTTTTCATTCTGTTATCATATATACAATCAAACTCTTCCCTTTTTAATCCCATTCAGATGCTGTTAATTACATTCTCAATGTTGTGCTACCATCAACACCATCCATTACCAAATCATTTCCACCACTCCAAACAGGAATTCTGTACATTTTAAATATTTGCTTCCCATTCCTTACCCTCACCCCAAATCCTGGTAAACTACATTCTATATCCTGATTCTATGAGTTTGATTACTCTAATTATTTCAGATCATAAATTATTTGTCTTTTTGTTTCTGGTTTATTTCAACTCAAAAAGATGTCTTCAAGTTTTATCCATCTGATCGCATGCATAAGGACTTTGTTCATTTTTACAACTCAGTAATATCTGATTGTATGAATATATACCGCTTTTAATTGCCCATTCATTGGTTGATGGCTTCCATCTTTTGGCAATTGTGAATAATGCCACTATGAACGTTGGTGTGTAGATGCCTGTTTGTGTCACTGCTCTCATTTCTTCTGGGTATATACCTAGTAGTGGTAATATCAGGTAACACGACAAATCTATATTCAACTTTCTTAGGACCTGACAAATATTCCTCCACAGTGGCCGTACCATCTACATTCCCAAGAAAACTGAATAAGCATTCTTATCATTCTACCTCCTCTCCAACAGTTGGAGTTTTTTGTCTTTTTAATAGGTGGCATTATAATAGGTGTGAAATGATACCTTAGTGTGGATTTGATTTGCATTTCCCTAATCACTAGTGATGTTGAAAAATTTTTCATGTGCTTTTTCACCATTTATATTTCTTCTTTGGATAAATTTCTATTCAATTCTTTTGCACATTTTTAAATTGGGTCATTTGTCTTTTTATTGTTGAGTTTCTATATATCTTTATATATCTTGGATATTAAACCCTATCAGATATGTGATTTCCAAATATTTTCTCCAATTGCATCACCACTCTTTTCACACTTTTGAAAATGCCCTTTGAGGCACAAAAGTGTTTAATGTTGAGGAGGTCTTATATATCTATTTCTTTTTTTTGCTCAAGCTTTGGGTTTGAGAATTCAGAGACCCCCCCGCCTACTATCAACCATCAGGTCTTTAAGATGTTTGCCTATATTTTCTTCTAGTAGTTTTATGGTCCTGGATTTTATATTTATGTGTTTGATCCATTTTGAATTGATTCTATATAGGGAGGGAGATAGGGGTCTTCTTTTGCTCTCTTGGTTATAGATATACAGTTCTCCCAGCACCAATTGTTGAACAGACTGTTTTGCACCAGTAATGTGGACTAGGTAGGTTTTTCAAAAACCAGTTAGCCATAGAGGTGAGTGTCTATCTCTGGATTCTCAATTCTATTCCATTGATCATTGTGTCTAACTTTATGCTCATGGCATGTTGTTTTGAGTAATGTAGCTTTGTAGTATGTCTTCTTTTTTAGGATGTTTTTAGCTATTTGGGGGCCTTTTCTTTCCTTATAAATTCAGTAATTGCCTTTTCTATTTCTTTAAAGTAGACTGTTGAATTTTGGTAGGTATTGCATTAAATCTATAAATCAGTTTGGGTAGGATTGACATCTTCATGATGTTTAGCCTTCCAATCCATGAACATGGAATGTTTTTACATTTGATTAGGTCTTTGATTTCTTTCCACAGTTTTCTTTGTTTGTTTGTTTTATGAATCCCAGTGCTTTACATCTTTGGTTAAATTGATTTCTAGATATCTGAGTTTTTTTTGTTGAAATAGTAAAAGGAATTTTTGTCATTATTTCTCTTCAGATTGTTCAATACTAGTGTACAGAAACTTACTGTATTTTGCATGTTGATCGTATATCCTGCCAATTGCTGAACTGGTTTACTAGATCAAATAGGTTTTGTCCAAGACATTTCAGAATTTTCTAAAAATAGGATCATGTCATTTGTGAATAGCAAGTGTTTTATTTCCTCTTTTCCTATTTGGATACATTTTTTTTTCTTGTTTTATTTTGCTCTAGCTAGAACTTCTAGTACAATGTTGAATGACAAGGGTCACAGTGGGCATCCTTGTCCTGTTCCTAATTTTAGAGGGAATGCTTTCAGCCTTTCTCCAATGAGTAAGATGTTGGCTGTGGATTTTTCATATATGCCCTTCATCATATTGATGAACTTTCCTTCTATTATTATTTTTTTAGTGTTTTTCTCAAGAAAGTATGCTGGATTTGTCAAATGCCTTTTTTTGCATCAATTTACGTAATCTTGTATTTTTTTCCCTTCAATTTGTTAATGTGATGTATTACATTGATTGTTTTCTTGTCTTGAACCACCCTTAAAAAACAAGAATAAATACCACTTGATCACGACATACAATTATTTTAATATGCTTTTGGATTTGATTTGCAAGTGTTTTGTTGAGGATTTTTGCTTCTATGTTAATTAGGGAGATTGGTTTCTAATTTTCTTTTCGTATAACATCTTTATTCAGCATTGGTGTTAGGATGATGTTGGTGTCATAAAATGTTTTGGGTAATTTTCCCTCCTCTTCAATTTTCCAAAGAGTTCAAACAGAATGGTTATTAATTCTTGAAATGCTTGATATTTGCTATCTTTTTGATAGCAGAAACTGATCAGTAGTCTTCATTTTTCTTTTTGATAAACTTTAAAATACTGTAAAGTTTTATACTTACAGAAAAGTAGCAAAGCCATTAGCAAGAGTTCTTTTATATCCCTAACCAAGTTTCCCCTGAGGTTAGCATCTTACATCACCATGTGTACATTCATCAAAATTATGAATTGAACATTAATACATTACTGTTGGCTAAACTCTGGGGTTTATTCATGTATCACTAGTTTTCCCATTGTTACCATATTCTTCAGTTATTGGAGCCCATCTAGGACAACACATTACATATAGGACAGTTACATTTTGAATAACTTCAAATCATTAATCATTTGATCATAGTCATAAGGACATTGTATTGTCTATTGTTGAAGTTTTTTTTTAAAGAAACTTTAGATTACATAAATGTTTTATCGAAAATATAGGGGATTTCCATATACCCCACCTCCTCCCACCTCATTCCTACACTCTTCCCCATTAACAGTATCTTTCATTAGCATGATATATTTGTTACAAGTGATAAACACATATTGAAGTATTGTTACTCATCATGGTGTATAGTTTGCATTTTCATTTATACTTTGCAATGCATATGTTTATATGTTTTCACAAAATGTATAATGGCCTGTATCCATCATTTCAATTTTATGCAAAACAATTCTAATGCCCCCAAATGCCCCGTTTATACCTATTCTTCCTTCTCACTCCCCTCAGAAGCTTTGGTGACCATTGCCTTTATATCAATATTACAGGTTCTTCCATCACTAAAATAGTAATATCTACTTTAGTCTATAGTTGCATAACCCCCTTATATTTGCTCATTAATGAACCTTGAGGATTTTGGGATGCTGATGCTTACTCTGCTTCTGAATGAGGAGACTTAGATCCCATGGGGCAGATGGATGGAATTATTTTACTTGCAGTTGTAGATACTCTCTCTTTTTTTGTGATGGGTATTATCCATCATAATCCTTTTCTTAATTGCCATGGGTGAATCTGATGAACTGGAGTGTAGGTGTTGGCTGCAAATCTGCTGAGATTCAGGGCTCAACAGATATAAGAACAGATCAAAGATTTAAGTCTCTGGAACACATACTTAATGAATTTAGTGTTAATTATAGGTTCAAATAAAAGAGGCATAAAAACTATGTGTAGGAAAATTATAAATGTTTCCAACTCTGATACATTGGGGAGGTGATAGATTATCATAAATTTTAAGGTAAGATCCAGTGACAGGGTGCTGAATTTCTGGGGTTGTATGCCCTGTCTATAGTGTACAGATGCTTCTAGAGCCCTCAGGAGCACCCCTGCTTAAGGCATTGTTTACTGCAGTAGTCAATGACATCCTCCTAAGACATGCATGAGCATAACCGCTGGACTGAACTCCTGACTCACTTTGAAATCTATTAGCCAAAAAATCTCGCTTATATTTAATATATCCAAATGCATCACTAGTTGGTTCTTAGTAATAATCCCATGGTGCCAGGGAAACCCATCCCTGGGAGAGATATTCCACACTAAGGGGAAGGTAGTGAGTTTATATGCTGAGCTTGACTTACAGAAAGGCCACATTTAGCAACAAGGCAGTCTTCAGGAAGTAAGTCTTAGGCAATATATAATGCTAGGCTAAATTTCAATTTCACAAGAACAAGATTCATAAGTACAAGAATTGATATCAAGGGCCTGGTTTGTTGGTCTGTCCTTCTTTGCTAGACGCTGCCCATGTACTCTGGGGACTCTTGCCCCAGTATTTGAGAATTTAGAAGCATTCCCCAGGATGGGAATTCAACATTCTTTCAGTTATTGTGTGGATCTCTACCTATTGAGACAATACCCCATGACCACTTTAACACATTCATATTCCATAGAACCATGCCACTGGTGCATCCCTCCCCACACATGACCCCACCACTGACATCCTGCACCAGTGATCTTCCCCTGCCACAGCTGCAACTCTTCTGCAATCCAAAGATAAAGCCAAAAAATTGATAAAATTAAAAATAATAATAATAAAAAGAAAAAACAAGAAAA
>JAQZBX010080838.1:0-13763 GCA_029593785.1 Cabassous unicinctus | reverse complement strand
TATCTATTTATTTATTTATTTATTTATCCCCCCCTTGCTGCTTGTGTTTTACTGTGTCCATTCGCTGTGTGTTTCTTCCGTGTCTGCTTATCTCCCCCTTGCTGTGAGGTCCCGCTGCATCAGCCCACCGCGCCGCGCTGGCCAGCCTGCTCTCACAAGGAGGCCCCGGGAAGCAAACCCGGGCTTCCCGCATAGTAATCGGGGGCTCTATCCATTGAGCCACACCCGCTTCCCCCTACTTATGTTTAATTTTCTTGTGTGCACTTCCTTGGTCTGCCAGGAGATGGCACTCTTTGGCAGCTCTCAATTCAATGCCTGGTCCAGTGTATTTGTTGCAACACAGACCAGATCAATGTGATAGAGCTTTCTGTCTGGAGGCTAGGAAACTTGTAATTCAAACTTCCTCTGAGACTGTTCTCCAGCCTTCTCTGGCAGCCCCCTCCCTTCCCCCCAATAAGTCCCTGATAGTAGAGAAGGAGATTGGAAGGGTTGTATATCTTTAGCCCCTTGCAGGCTCCAAGGCAAATAATGGCGCAGCCCCAAGGCCTGGAAGGGCTCTTGGGACACAGCAGACCAAATTTGTGAGTCAAAAGCTGAGTCAGCCTTAGGCTGTGTCCCTCCCTCTCCCCTTTCCTATGGAGTCCTCAACAATTAGTCCAGGCTAGAAGAGAGGAAAATTGTGAGGGTCGGATTTCTCCAGTCCTTAGCCGGCTCCCACTGTGTGGTCTCACCTGGCCTGGAAGGGTCCGTGGGGCTCTGCAGCCCAAATTTGCGGGTCAGAATCTGAGTCAGCCTTAGGCTGTGACCCTCTCTCTCCCCTTTCCTGGGGTGGTAGATCCCTGGAGCCCCCTTTGTCTGTAGTTGCAGGCCCAGGGGCCTGAGAATTCTAAAGAGTGTGGGGGAGGGTGCCGGCAGCAGCAGCCGCTGCTGGTTCCAACTCACGGTTCCTTAGTCGCGATTTCCCTCTTTTGTCCCTCTCTGCTCTGGGTGGTGTCCAGCCTTTACCTGCTGTCCTAAACCCTAGAAGATCTTTTTTGGGGCTGTTTCAGCCTGTCCTCTAGCTATTTTTCTGGAGAAGACATTCCCGTGTCTTACTAGTCAGCCATCTTCCCGGAAGTAAAACTAAATCTATGTTAATGGACATACAATGTATAAAGATGTCATCTGAGACAATAACAATACAAAGGGGGAGGGACGGAGATATATATATTAGTTTGTTTAATACTGAAAGTAGGTGATGCTAGTGGAACTAGGTTGTTACTAGTTTAAGATGTTCATTGTAATTACAAAGGTAACCAATAAATAAATACACAGAGAAAAGGAAAGAAGGGAATCAAAATGGTACACTACAAAAAAGCAACTAAATACACAAAAAGAGGCAGTAATGGGACAATTGAGGAACAAAAAAATAATGGCATACAGAAAACAAATAGCTAAATGGCAGAAGTAAATTCTTTCTTCTTAGATATCTCCTTCAATGTCAATAGATTAAAATCCCCCATTAAAAGACAGAAATTGGCAGATTGGATGAAAAAGCATGATCCACCTATATGTTGTCTACAAGAGACTTACTTTAGGTACAGAGCACAAGAGGTTGAAAATTAAAGGGTGGCAAAAGATATTCCATGCAAACAGCAATTGACAGAGAGCCAGAGTGGCTATGTTACTGTCAGGCAAAATAGACTGTAAGTCCAAAACGCTTACAGGAGACAAGCAAGGATATTATATATTGATAAAAATTTCAATCCAGCCAGAAGATATAATTATTATAAAATACACCTCACAATAGAGCCCCACAATATATGAAGCAAAACTTGTCAGAATTGAAGGGAGAAATATATAGTTCCACAATAATAGTTGGCAACTCTAATATACCACTTTACATAATTGATAGGACCTCTAAGCAGAAGATTAATAAGGCAATAAAGGACTTTAACAATACTATTAACCAATTAGACCTAATGGACCACAATAGAATGCAACTAGAAATCAATGAACAGAAGGAAAACTCCCAAATATGTAGAAATTAAACAACATGCTATTCAACAACCAATGAGTCAAAGAAGAAATCATAAGGGAAATTAGGAAATATCTCCATAGGAATGAAAACAAAAACACAACCTACCAAAACTAATGGGATGTTGCAAAAGCAGTGGCTCAGAAGGAAATTTATAGCTCTAAATGCCTACATTAAATAAGAAGAAACATCACCAATCAATAGCCCAACTTCACTCCTAAAGAAACTAGAAAAAGAACAACTTAACCCAAAGTTAATAGAAAGAAGCTTGTAAAGATTAGAGCATTAAAAAATGAAATAGAGAATAGAAAAGCAAGAGGATCCCTGGATCTTCTCCAAGTAATTCTTCAATATTTTGTTAACTCTCTGATGCTTTCAAGAAGATGATTTTTCATATTTTGCCTAGCTTTTCTAGCTATTGTCAAGAGGACCTAGTCAAACATAACCAAACTTTTAAAACTGTGTTTATGTAGTAATTTTATAACAGTAAAAAAACTAATCTTAAACATTATGCCTCTCTCTTTACCTAAGACTAATTATAGGAAACAGCTGTATGTGCAATGCTTCTGCACTTTTGATAAATTATTAGCAAATTGTCATTCATTATGTTGTTCAATGTCACTTAAAAGAAGACCTCCATGGCAGAATCCAGTCAGGTTTCTCAGAGACCTGAATAAACCTTAATTTTCTCTCTGCCCTTTTCGAGGGAGCCAAAGCTGGAGCAGCTGGATCTGACTTGATCCTTAACCCCAAGGCATGAAGAGGGGACGATGCCCGAGAAGGGACAGGGGTCACCCAGATGCCAAGAACTTTCTCCATGAGCTCACAAGGAAAGGCACACATTTCAGGGCCCAGGTAGGGGAACAGGAGGCAGATGCAGATGCAGAACGGGGACAACTTAGATTTCAGTTTCTGTTGTTGGCCCCTCCCAGCTTGACAGTACCTACTCTAGACCCCGGCAGCTCAGGCACTGCCCAGATGCAGTTCTGAATCAGTTCCCATTGCACCAGGGGTTTTTCAGCAGAAAATGATTAATTAAATCATCCAGGCCTCCCACCAGCCTGGAGACCACCTTGTCTGGAAGCAGGATTTCTGCTCAAGTGAGGTCTTGTGTCAGATCAAGCCCCACTCATGCCTTTAGCACCAAGGACCCAAACCTGAATTGTCCCACCCACTCTATACCTTAGAGGAGGCACAACACAGTTGTCCTGCCTAATCCAGACCTTTGCCTGGTTAATTGGCCAACCTGGGATGCCCTCTCCACTCCCTTGCCCAACCTGGACCCCATCTTCTCTGAAGACTCAGCTACTGCTCTGGTGCCTCCACCAAACCCCATCCACCCCACTCAGTCCTCAGAAGGGCCACCCACAGCTTCCCTTAACCAGGATGGCCATACTACAGAAAGATGAGTCATAAAGTGATCATAGAGTAGGCAACCCCATTCCCAAGATGGCCACTACTAACATTTGGTACAGAAACAAAATGCAATACTAGACGCTAAAGCAAAACGGTCTCCTTCCATACATATTGTTCTTAATTTTCATTCTTCATTTAACAACATATAGCAACTCTTTCTGTCAGTCAAAACACACAGATCTAATTGATATTAATTGAATATCTGACCTATTTGGGGAGAGACACATCCCTGTAGAAAACGCCCGCGCTCTTGCTAGAGAGTGAGATTAGGAAGACCCCCGGGGCCCCTCCCAGAACCCACACTAGCTTCTCCCAGCCTGGAGGCGAATGGGCGCAGGCAGCACAAGCCCGCCCGGCCGGCGGGGGCGCTCTGCAAGCTGCGGGCGCGTGGGCCGTGCTGCCCCCTAGGGGCCGCGTCGCGGCTCCTCGCGCTTTAGTCACAGGATCTAGGGATTCCAGACCCCTCCTAGTGAAGCCGAGCCACTGTGTCACCTGAATCGAGGGTCGGGTCCCCATGGTCGCCCTCTGACCCTCTCCTCCCCCTCCCAGACTCCCGCGACCGACCCCCCGCCCGCCTGCCCGACCCTGAGCAGCATGTGGCCCGCGGGCCTCGAGGGTCCCTGTGCGCTCAGCCGGCGCCCTTTGCTGCATCTGCTGTTCCTGCTGCTCCCGCTGCCACCGCCACAGTCGTCCACGTCCGTAACCCACGCCCTGACCACACCCGGCGCTCCCAGCACCCAGACCACCCCGGACTCCCCCAGTGCCCCGACTGCACAGGGCCCCCGTAGCGTTCTGAGGGTCCCAGGCCTGCGGGAGCGTGCGCGGGCCCTGATGCGGAACTTCCCACTCGTGGACGGGTGAGTAGGTGCGGTTAGGGTTCGGGTGGGTGCTGAGCGCACCCTCGGGTAGGGGCGGGGGTTCAGAGAGCATAGGGTTAGTGAGGAGGCTCCCTCACAAAGCCCGTGGGTACCCTCTCCTCTCCTTACTCGTGGGTCCCTTCCTGCGCCCAGCTTGTCCCTGGTGGAATACACACTCCAGGCCTCGCCGAACGTCATATCGTCTGTGTAACAGGGTGAGGCGGGATGGGATTGGTGTCCTGCCAGACCTGGAGGCTTTGTCCTGCTCCAACCACGCCTTGATACCCTTGTAGCCACAACAACCTGCCCTTCCTGGTTGGAAAGCTTTTCCAGTATAGGCTACAGGATGTTAACCTGCGCAGTTTCAGCCGTGGCCAGACCAGCCTGGACAAGCTTAGGGACGGCCTCGTAGGAGCCCAGGTACTACAGGGACATTCAAGGTGCCATGGCATGGCTGTTGGGGAAAGTTGGGGCTACAGAAACCTAGATAGGCCAGCCCCTGGGTGACTAGGTACCAAGGAGCCACACAGTGTGCCATGATGTGGCTGCTGGAGAGCACGGGGGTCTTGAAGGGCAAGAGAGTCCAACCCATCTGTGCACCCAGGTTCTCTGGGGACACCCTGAAAGTGACAGGAACTATCCTGGTGAGTGTGCAAAGGACAAGGTGGACTGACCTTGGAACATTCAGATAGCAAAGGAATAAGGGCAGGCCACAATGTGCCATGAGTCCATGGTTCGGCTGCTGGGATCAAGCTTAACAGGCATCACAGGGTTATGCAGGGTCTGACTTGGGGCTTCTGGCCCAATTGGTGCCATGGGACTCAGGCAGATGCGTCAAGCCTGGGCTATCTGGAGACCACCCTAGCCTCAGTCTGGACCCCCGGACATACCCCCAGTTCTGGTCAGCCTATGTCCCATGCCAGTCCCAAGACCAGGATGCCATGCGCCTCACGCTGGATCAGATTGACTTCATCCGCCGCATGTGTGCCTCCTATTCGGAACTGGAGCTTGTGACCTCAGCCAAAGGTGGGCTGGCAGGTGGGGTGATGGCAAGGGGCTCCCACTGGTGACTCTGGCCCGAGGCCCAGACCACTTGCCTACCCTTCTTCGTCCAGGGCTGAATGACACCCAGAAGTTGGCCTGCCTCATTGGCGTGAACGGTGGTCACTCACTGGACAGCAGCCTCTCTGTGCTACGCAGTTTCTACCTGCTGGGAGTCCGCTACCTGACGCTCACCGTCACCTGCAGCACGCCCTGGTGAGCACAGAGCCTGGCCGGAGCAGAATGAAAGACAGTATAGTGGACACTGCCCCATCTCAGGGGTGCGCCTGACCAGAGAGCAGAGGATAGAGGATCCAGAGAGGGAGACTGTACTCCCAGACACTCCCAGAAAGCAGTTGGCCCCAGGTCCCCCATTCCTGTTCTGGAGGACAGACAGAGGGACAGACAGAGGGACAGACAGAGGGACTGCAGGGCCCCCAGGCCCTGGTGTGGCCAGCTAGATTGCCCTCCTCTGGCTGTCCTGCAGGGCAGAGAGTTCCACCAAGTTTAAACACCACCTCTACGCCAACGTCAGCGGGTTGACAAGCTTTGGTGAGGTAAGGACTCCTGTTCCATACCCTACCCTGCCCGTTCCCTACAGACATGTGCACATTCATGTGTACCCTGTTACCTATCCCCCCAAAAAAAAAACCTGTCCCTGCAGAAGGTGGTGGCAGAAATGAACCGCCTGGGCATGATGGTGGACTTGTCCTATGCTTCGGACACCTTGGCTCGGCGGACCCTGGAGGTGTCGCAGGCTCCTGTGATTTTCTCCCACTCAGCCATCAGGGCCGTGTGCAACAACTCGCTGAATGTACCTGATGACATCCTGCAGCTTCTGGTGAGCAGCCACTCCAGCCCTCAAACCCAAGGGTAGGCGTGCTCCTTGCAAAGACTCTTAGCACTGAACAAAACTCCCAGCCCGGGCCTCACACACCCTTGAACCCAAGGCTAGTTAACCCTACACCATCTCTGAACTCAAGGCACCCCTCAAACCCAGAGGGTGAAGCCTCTTCCAACCCCTGAAGCCAGGACTGATCACTGTCCTACCAGGCCCTCTAGAGCACAGGAGGGTGGGCGGTTGGGCCAGAAAGCCTGAGTTGAATGTCCATTTGTCTCATCCCTTTAGAAGAAGAATGGTGGCATTGTGATGGTGTCGCTGTCCATGGGGGTGCTGCAGTGCAACCTGTTTGCTAACGTGTCCACCGTGGCAGGTGAGCCCCGCCCCAGCTCATTAGGTCGCTTTGGCTTGGCCTGTGGCCGTGGGGACTATCAGGGCAGCCCCAGCAGTCTGGCATCCCTGCTGGGCAATCACAGACCTCCCAACAACCCAGGGGCAGCAGACAGCTCTTCCATGCCACCCAGATGTGGGGCCACGGGGTCGATGCTGATGGGTGTGGGGGAGGCAGTTGAATATACAGCCTGGATGTTAACAGTCTGCATCTCTGGTGAGGCCCCCAGAGGGCCTTATCCCTGCCTTGAGCTGATGGCCTGGCAGCCCCTCAGGCCCCTCTGCCTGTGGGTCTCATTTTTGCTCCTAGTCCCTGAACCTCTGTCATCCCCCCCATTCTCTGGGCATGATGGACAGGGCTCCGCCAGGCCCTTAAGGAACCCAGAGGCGGGTGGCTCTGGACAAGAAAAGTTCCAAAGGGGTGGCTCTAAGATCCACCACAGGTCTGTAGTCCGGCCTGTAGCCTCTTCATAGCTCACGATTGGCCGTGAGTTCTATGGAGTCCCCTGGCATGGCCTGGAGTGCTGTGGGCAGAGCTGGTCCTGGGATCCAAATCCAGCCCGGTGCTCTCCGCCACTAACCTCCGCTCCCCCAGATCACTTCGACCACATCAGGGCGGTCATTGGATCTGAATTCATCGGGATTGGTGGAAATTATGATGGGACTGGCCGGTGAGTGCTTCCCTGGGGTTTGTCTCAAGCTGGGGTGCAGCAGGGCATTTAGTCTCAGGGCCCCACCCTGTGCTCCTCCCATGCCTAGGCTCTGGTCTTCCAGGCCACCTGACACCTCCCCACTCCCAGGGCCTGTTTCCTCGGCTCTCCCTGTCCGACCTGTGGCCCAGCGGTCCGGCTCCCAGTCATCATGCACTCTAAATCAGCGGTTCTTAACAAGGAGTGTGGGAGCTTGAACTGAAATTCAAAAAAACATTCTTCTTGTGGGGACGTGTGGGTGGGGGTGTGATATATTTACTAAATAACACACAGTATAGTGTGGACTTAGAAAGGGGTCCGTGATTTTCACCTGACTGGCAAAGGGGTCTGTGGAACAAAAAGGGTTAAGAACCCCCGCAAATTCTCTGCTGCCCCAGACAGCCCCATCTGCCCGGCATGTGCTCCCTCTCCCAGCCCAGCGGATCTGTCGGGGGCCTGGCCACCTGCTCAGCCGGCAGAGGCTGCAGAAGCCCAGCCTTCGAGGAGCTTGCCAAGTCTCCTTCAGTAGAGTGAAGAGCATCACTTTGCCGAGCCTCAGTTTCCTGTATATGACTGGGGCAGGTGGGACAGTGAGACCTAGGCCAGGATCAGGGCTGAAGTCCTGCAGCTGACCAGTGGGTGGCCACACAGTTTCCCTCAGGGGCTGGAGGACGTGTCCACATACCCCGTGCTGATAGAGGAGTTGCTGAGCCGTGGCTGGACTGAGGAAGAGCTTCGGGGTGTCCTTCGTGGAAATCTGTTGCGGGTCTTCAGAAAAGTGGAACAGGTATGCTGGACTGGCCAAAAGGGTGGTGCCGCGGCCTGAACAGGTGAGGGGAGGAGCACGGGAGCCCCTGACTGCTGCCTCCTGCCCCCAGGTGAGAGAGGAAAACAGTGGGCAGAGTCCTGTGGAGGAGGAGTTAGACAGACAGTCGGGCAGTTCCTGTCACCCCCACCTCCTGCCTCAGCATCACAGCGAACATCTGGCTTCGCACCTGGACATGAAGAAGTGGCCGGCCAGTCAGTTTGTCCACAAGTCCTCAAAAGCCTCCCCCCACCTTGTCCCAAGCTTTGTGACTGCTGCCACTTTCTCAGTCCTCATCCTGTGGCGCTGGTGACATGGCCAGTCCCCCACATGTCACTGTGGCAGCCGTGGACTCTTCCCAGTTGTCTAGGCACAAGCATATGCTGAGAATAAACATCTTGGGCACGGAGCCGGGTGTGAGTGTCCTTCTTCATAGTGGGAGTTGGGTGCAGGGGGCATAGCTCCCATGCTCCTGGTTGTGGGGCAGTCCTGCGGCTTAGACCTGGCTGCTCAAGGTGGGTGGTTCCCATTTTCCTCCAGCTTTGGGTCTCTCTGGAAGGGCAGAGGCATCTTATCAAATTATTTTGCTAAAAGAGACGTAGCCTTTGCCACACAGTCCACAGAAGGGCCCACACACGCACAGAGGAATTAAGTTCAGTGTCAGACCCTGTCATGGAGTGTGACTGGGTTCAGGGGTTCCCAGTCCCCCTCAGAAAGATTTAAATTTATGTTTCTAAGAAGTTGAAACCAAAAAAAAGGAAGAAGTTGATACCATTTATAGAATAAATGTAATATTTGGAAATAGCAGTAGAGAATGTTTATGGGGACTACAGATTTTTCAGATATGGCACTCATTTTTTTTAATGATTTTTAATTGAGGGTGGGGGACCCACCAAGCCATTAGACTTGAAAAAAAGTAAACTGCTTGGCTCACTACAGACCTCACTTCTTTGGCCACTTTCCTCTTCTGATCCACAGGGGTTGGCCAGAGCCAGATGGCTTATGGGAACTTAAAATTGGGAGAAAGACTGCAGCGCCATCTATGTTATAAATCAATGACTGCATAAACGTGGTTCTATTTCCAAATTCTGTTCCATTTATTTGCACTATGTGTTTTCCCTTATATCAATACCACATTGTCTTGATTATGTCAACTTTAAAAAAAGTTTTAATATCTGGTAAAGTGAGTCCTCCCACCATCTCTTCTTTAAGAGTATGAATCATTGTTTGATTAGATAAGCAGAACCACTATGGATGATATAAAATAAGGAATTTATTATTTTGGGTGGGGGAAGAAAGTGACATAGACCTTATGCAAATGTGAAAGCTGGTGGAGAAATCTGCAAGGCTATTATAGATCCAGCAGAAATATCTGCAAATGTGTACCAAAAGGTAGCAGATATGTTCAGAGAAGCATTATTTTTAATTCCAAACTGGAAACCCAACAGTAGAGTAGAGAAATGAATTGTGGTTTATTAACTGAGTGGAATAGTATACAACAATGAAAAAGAACAAGCTACAGTTACTTAATATATAGATGAATCTCACAAAATACTGTTGAGTAAAGGAAGCCAGACGCAAAAGAATATATTGTATTATTCCATCTAATAAAATGCAAAGACAGGAAAAACTTACCTATGCTGGTAAGGATCCCAGGGAGATAGTGACTAGAAGAGGACATGAGGAGGGCTGTTTCTGGGTCTGGGTGCTGGTTACATGGATGAGTACATTTTGTGAATATTTAGCATGCTCAACACGGTATGTGACCTTTTCTGTATATATATATTATATATTTCTGTATATATATATTATTATATTTCTGTATAATATATATTATTATTCAGCAAAAAGTTTATAAAAAAAGTAACAGAAGAGGCTAAATAATGCTCAGGAATGCATGTTTGGGTCATAAATCTATATAGGAAAGCAAGGAAGCGATTTTCATAAAAGTGAGGATATTATAAGAAAAGTGCCTGCCTTTGGTGTGGAGGAAGGGGACAGCAATCAGAGGGGATGTGAAGAGAACTTCTGGGTTACTGGCAATGCCGATACTTTGGCCAGGGTGATGGTTACTTAGACGTTTCCTTTGTGATAATATACTGAGCTGTCAAACAGTGTCAACAGCCCTCTGCTCCACCCTTCTCTCTCTCCGCCCCCCCCACCCCCCAATTCTAGTCTCCTGGCAACTGTTGGTATTTAAATAAATAAATATGATAATAACCAGCCAATCGATCTGCCAGCTTTTTAGTCATAGATTTCAGATAATAGGTGTTGACTTCCTATTTTGGAAGATGAGGACTTTCAGCTCTCTTAATCCCTCTTCTACACCCACCACCCTCTAAATATGGGAATGATTTGGTTAAGTACATAATATTCTCATTATTATGCCTGAGTAAATATCGCCCCAAGAAATGGCAAGTGGCAAGTTGGGCTCTAGGATTATATTACTTTTCTTGCATAACTTCCTGTTTCTCGTGGAATTCGCGAATTCCTTCGTTTTTCTTTGCTTCCTTTTCTTTGCTCCTCTAGCCGAGCCTTCACGCCCCTCCCACTACCCTGTGTGTGTCCAGCGACTCCCTGGCCTGCCATTTTGCCCATCGGAACGCCCCAGATGCCAGGATCTCTGGGCGTTTACGCCGAGGCAGTTCGGTTTTCCCAGGCACGTCCCCTTTCTCGTGCCTGGGGCTAGAGGAGCCCCGGTTGCTGGTTACTGGTGTTCTGGAACAGGAAGGCAGCTGGGGAGGGTCTTTCCGTTCAGCAGGCAGATTTCACTAAGTTCCCTGTTTTCCCTCCACCCTGTATCTTGTCCTTTTCTGGGCTCACTAACCCCAAGTCTGGAGCTTCCTGATGTTTTCCATATCGGATGTTCTCAGCCTTCCTGGGGACCTCCAGCGCCAATCACTGCCTCCAGTCGGTGTGTCCTCAGCCTGTTTAGGTTTGGACTACTGCGTTCCTAAATTCTGATGAGGGGCTGCCGATGGCTATAATTTCATGATGCAATGGATCTATATTTCTGTTCCTTATTCTCCTTCTTTTGGGATGACTTTCAAGAGAAGCAAGGAGAAATATTTTTACTGTCTTCTTAGATTTCTAGTATATAGAAGACAGTCATTTCAAGAGATGATAATAATTCCAACACTTTATAGGCTGTTGTTTACACATCTATCAGCATTTATTAGAAGGCTTACAGGTACCTGCACACCCAAGAGGAGGGTTTTCAGACCTGGAAGTCTTTTTAAAGCTAATCACAGGGAAGCGGGTGTGGCTCAGTGGATAGAGCCCCCGTTTACCATATGGGAGGCCCGGGTTCGCGTCCCGTGGCCTCCTTGTGAGGGCACGCCGGCCTGAGCGGTGTGGTGGGCTGATGCAGCAACCTCACAGCAAGGGGGAGATAAGCAGACACAGAGAAGACACGCAGCAAATGGACACAGCAGCATAAGCAGCAAGGGGGGGATATATAAATAAAAATAAATAAATCTTTAAAAAAAATAAATAAATAAAGCTAATCACAGGCAATGTGGCTCAATTGGTTGGGCTTCCGTTTACCATATGGGAGGCCTGGGGTTTGATTCCTGGGGCCTCCTGGTAAAGGCAAGCCGGCCCGGGTGGTGCAGTGAGCTGGCGCAACAAGATGACACAACAAAGGGAGACAAGCAGACACAGAAAAACGCACAGCAAATGGACACAGCCAGCACAAGCAGCAAGGGAGGGCTAAATAAATAAATAAAAATAAAAATAAAAATAAATCTTTAATAAATAAATAAATAAAGCTAATCACAGATTTTAAAAAATCACAATTTAAAAAGATGTCTTTTGTTATTTTGTTTGCAAAAATAACACAGGGTTGCAAAAATTCAGGTTCTCTACAAATAGATAAGATGGAAAGTGACTCAAGATGACACTATTGGGAATCAGATGTGGCTCAAGCAGTTGGGCACCCGCCTACCACATGGGAGGTCCCGGGTTCAGTTCCTGGTGACTCCTAAGGAAGACAAGCAAGACAGTGAGCTGGCAGGACGGGCTGGCATGGCAAGCTGATGCAAGAAGATGACAAGACGAAATGACACAATGAGGAAACACAACGAGGGACACAACAAGGAGGGAGCAGATGTGGCTCAAGTGACTGGGTACCTCCCTCCCACATGGGAGGTCCTGGGTTTGGTTTCCAGTGCCTCTTTAAAAAATCTGGGACCTCGTGAGAAGCCGGTGCTCAACCACTGAGCCAGAAGGGCTCCCCTGATCTGGTTTTTTGTTTGTTTGTTTGCTTGTTGTTTGTCTTTGTTTTTAGGAGGCACCAGAAACTGAACCCAGGACCTCCCATGTGGGAAGCAGGCGCTCAACTGCTTGAGCCACTTCTGCTCCCCTGTTATGACAATTAAATTACAAGTCTTTGTATGGACATATGTTTTCATTTCTCTTGGATAAATACCTAGGTGTAGGATTGCTGGAGTGTATGGTAAATGTATGCTTAACTTTTTAAAAGGCTGCCAAAGTGGCTACCATTTTGCATTCCCAACAGCAATGTGTGAGAGTTCCAATTGCTCCATAACCTCACCAACACTGGATATTATCAGTTTTTAAATTTTTACCACTCTAATAGGTGTGTAGTGGTATCTCACTGTGGTTTTGGTGTTTTCGTTTGTTTGTTTTGTTTTTAGGAGGTACTGGGTATAGAACCCGGGACCTCTTACATGGGAAGCAGGCGCTCAACCACTGAGCTACATCTGCTCCTCTCATTGTGGTTTTAATTTGCATTTCATATATATCTATACACCTTTTGAGGGGAAGTCTCTTCAAATATTTTTCCCATCTTTAAATCTAGTTGTTTGTTTCATTATTGAGGGATTTTTTAATTGGGTAAAATATATTTAAAACTTATCATTTGAGCCATTTTTAGATGTACAATTCAGTGGCATTTATTACATTCACAATGTTGTGCAGCTGTCACCACTATTTCCAGAACTTTATCATCATCCCAATCAGAAGCTCCATACCCATTAAGTAATAACCTCTCATATCCCCTGCCCCCAGCACTAGTTAACTCTATTCTTTCTGTCTCTATGAGTTTACACACTCTGGATACCGCATATAAGTGGAATCATATAATATTTGTTCTTCCGTGTCTGGTGTAGTTCACCTACCATAATGTTTTCAAGATTCATCCATGCTGTAGCATGCATCAGAACTTCATTCCTTTTTATGGCTGAATAATATTCCATTGTGTATATACACCACAATTTGCTTATCCATTCCTCTGCTGATGGACACTTGGGTTGCTTCTACCTTTTGGTTATTGTGAATAATACTCCAAAAATATGGGTGTATAAATATCTGTTCGAGTCCCTGCTTTCAATTCTTTGGGGTATATACCAAGAAGTGGGGTTGCTGGATCTTACATTCATTCAATTTTCAACTTTCTGAGCAACTGCCAAACTGTTTTCCAAAGCGGCTGCAGCATTTTACTTTCCTTCCAGTAACGTATGAGGGCTCCAATTTCTCCACACCCTCTCTAACACTTATTTGTAGTTTTTTTTAATAGTAGCCATCCTAGTGGGTGTGAAGTGGTATATCGTAGTTTTAATTTGCATTTTTCAATGGCTAATGATGTTGAGCATCTTTTCATATACTTAGAATATCTTCTATGGTGAAAGGTCTATTCAAATCCTTGGCCCATTTTTTTTTTTTTATTTAAAGATTTATTTATTTT
>JAQZBX010080837.1:0-13763 GCA_029593785.1 Cabassous unicinctus | reverse complement strand
CTCCCCCATACCCTAAACCCTTTCCCCTGCACTCCCCTCTGTTGCCTCCTACCCAGCAACAACCCACGCCAACCTATCTCAACCTCGCCTAATTTTAACCAATTAGACAACACCACACCACCCCTCAACCCTTTAAATTGCGCTGCATTTCCCCAATAAAGCAGACCTGAGCTATCAGCCTCATCTCCGCAGTCTCTTTCCTGCGTCGCCCTCCACACCGGATACCCCCCACCAGGGGGGACCGACCCTCAGCGGCCGAGACACCCCCCAATTCTCCCCCTCACAAAATATTTACAAGATAAAACAATGAAATTATGTTTTTAAGTAGATTTTCTAATACATGCTTCATATATTATGGTCCTTATTCCTATATTAAACTTTGAATTATGCACTGTAGCTTTAGTATATGACAGCATGATTTTGCCTCTTGGATAAATTCCCAAACATGTGCAATCTTGAAGAAAAAATCATTAACTCTGACAGTTTCAATTTCTATATTTGTAAATTTTGTAAATGCTTGTTAATAATTACAACCAGAAGTCTATCTTCTGTTAATTTTCTTATTATTATTATCAGAAGGTGCTGATGTTATAGTTAAATGGTCAGTTATTTTACTTTCCAAATTATTATTCTCTCTGAAAACTGTTTCTTACATAACATTTTCAGTCAAATAATATTCTGTTCCCTCATATACGACTATGCATTGATATGTTATTATGCTTGTTTTGTAGAAAAGAATTGTTTAGCAAGTGATATGTTAATAATAATGCTATTTTGTTAAAATGACAACAAAATACATTTAAACAGAAATTCTTAAATTTCACTCTTTACACATCAATTGATATCCTATAGTATACAATCCAACTTGGAGACCAAATTCTTAGTAAAAATATTCAACTTAACCATGACATACGTGAAATATTCATTCTAATAAATTCCACGGAAATTTTATGGGCATAAAAGGAAAAAATAAAAAAATAAAAAGGAAAATTAAGAGAACTAAAAGGAAAGATGGAGAACACTTCTACAATTAAACAGTTTAAGGTTTAGCTCCATGAGGGTTAATTTCATGTGTCAATTAGGCTGGATTATAGTTTCCAGTTTTTGGTCAAGGAAGCAGTGAACTTATTGTTACTAAATGGACATTTCTTGGATTTAAATCATCAGGAAATTGATTGCATCTCTGCCTGATTACATCCTCAATTAACTGAGGAGATTATCTTCAACAATGAGAGAAGTCTGAAGCAATCAGTTGAAGGCCTTAAAAGGAGAAGTGATAATTTCAGCACTCAATAGGGGGAATTTGCATCACTACTTCAGCTAGCCAGCTTCTCCTGGGGTATTCACAGAAACTGTCTTCTGATCTCCAAACTTGTGGCCTGCTGTCTTATAATATCCATGTCAATTTTTTGCTCTGAAGTCTGATATTTCTGATACTAAATTAATAATTTAACTATTTTAGCTTTCTTTCAATTAGTGGTACCATTATATATCTTTATATCTGTATTTTCAAGAATATGTTTATATTTAAAATGAAATTTTGATGGCCACATAAATTTGGGTCTTGCTTTTCAATTCTTTCAGAGATCTATTCCTTTCGATTACTGTTTATACTGTTAACCTGAATTGTAATTATTCACATGTTTATGATTAATTAAATCATGTCATTGTTTTTTATCTTTTTTACCTATTTGTGCCTTGTTTATTCTTACTAATTTTTGGCTTTCATTTTGATTAATTAATCACATTTTTATCTTCTTCTATAACTTGTTAATTGTAATTATTTGTTTTCTGATATATATTTTTTGCATTAGGGTACCTTGTATGCAAGTGTACCTCATCTATTTCTACCTTCATTTGTTTTGACATCACTTCAGAATTGGCATAAGAATATTACAACAAAATACTTCCAGTTTTCCACTCATGGCATTTGGACTATTTTGTTATATATTTGACTTATACATATGTTATGAAACTCACAATTCATTGCTACTAAAACCACAGGCCTGGGAGTTTGGACTTGAACCTGGCTTTGTATGGCATATGAGAGTCTACCAAACACTAAAAGGGAAATTTATGCCACTTTCTACTGTTCTAAATCCTCTGAACTTCACAATTTACTCAAACAATTACAAGTTGGAAAAATCTTGTGATATCACTTATAATGTCAAAAGTATGATAGATAATGACATTAACAACAAAATTTCACCCACAATATGTACAGAGATTTGAACAAGGACTGGTTTGAAACAATAAAACTTCTGATATAATATTCTCCTCTTAAGGCAGAACATGTGAAATCATTGGGGAGAATCTTCTGTTTACAAACTTACACAATATTCTGAGTTCTTTAAAATAATTTAAAAAACTTGGAAATAACTTTTGAAAATCAAGAGATAAGATAAATTTGTTAATAGAGCAATATATGATTCTTTTATTACTTCAATTTGAAATAGAATTTCTCTTCTTGATCTGATTTAAGAGTGTTTGATCTTGGATTAGATAGAGGTGGAATAAATAAATCTTAATTATTCTCTTATTATTTGTCTCTGTTACAGTACTCCAAACTGTGTGGTCCATATTCTTAAATGCTTTGTGCAGCTATTGTTCCATCCAAACAATCATCTATCAAAAAATAGAGAAAAACCTGCCACTTTCTGAGGTTTAAATGACAATGTCAGGAAACTTAATATACAATGATGCCATATAAAAGAGTGGTGCAGATCTGAATTGATCACATACACTGAAATAAATAATCTACACTTCAACTCTTACTGGTTAATAACCACAAGGTGGCAATGAAAACAGAGAATTATCACATGAGCATAAATATGTATTTTTAATAAATTCCTCCACAGGAGTATAAGAATACAAACCAATAAATAACTGCTTTGTTGCTTTAGGAAATTAAAATGTTCCAATGTATCTCGGCAAATATTTGTATCTCAGCAAAGAGCATATTTACAAAGACAAGAGTTAGCTTACCAGGACTTATCCCATGACACTTAAGAACTCACCTCAAGATATTTATCTCAATGTGTCCCCCAATCTTAACCTGTTATGTAGTGAATGTGATATTCTCCTTTGATTCAAGGATTTAATAAAAATCTTTGATCATCATTTTTTCACAATGGCCTCAGAGCAATAAATTAACCTATTTGCTTAAATTTTAAAAATGATGGTAAATCAGAATTCTATGCTTAATCATTTAATATGCGGTAATAGAATGTTATTTGTGGTGCAATTAAATTTTTTTAATAAACAAGATAGTATGACAAACCAGAGCTTTTCTTTCAGTACATGTCTGTGAAATAGAAATAGCACACATCAGTAAGCCATACATAAAAGGACAAATAGTATATGAATCCACTTATATGAAATAACTATTATCATTAAATGCATAGAGACAGAAAGTAGAGCACTTATCACTGGAGTGGGCAGGAGGGTGAACAGGGAGTTGATGCACAATTGGTGCAGGTTCTTTAAGTTGATCAAAAGTCTGCAATGGATAGTTTTCATCATAGCACAACATTGCTAATGTGATTTGCGCTACAGAATTATATTCTTAGGAATGGTTGAGATGGAAAATTTTATATTGGTTACATCTTACCACAATTAAAAAAGAGAAAGAGCTGAGACAATGAAAATTAAATCAATCGTAGACCAGATCTAGTAATGGAGAACATAATGCCCAAAGTAAAACTATTGGGAGAATTGAAAAAATTTGAATGTAAACTGTGTGCATTCTATCAATATTAAGTTTCTTGAACTTGATAACTGTTCTTAATGTGGTTACATAAGTGAATATCCTTGTTCTGAGGAAATATACATGGAGGAGCTGATAGGTTTTAATATCTTCCTGTCCCTCACCCCCACAAAAGCAGCATGTTTTAAACCTTAATCCATGCCTGTGAGTGTAAACCCATAGTGTAGAGGAACCTTTGAAGATGTTTTTCTTTGCTGAATTGTGGCCCAACTGAAATTGTGCCTTAATCCTATTACTGGTTAATTTATGAAGAGAAAGGCTCCTGGAGGAGGAGAAGCTGAAAGTCAATAGAACCCAAAAGATAAAGGAAAATATCCTGCCATGTCCATCGATATGTGACAGCAAAGCTAAGAACCCAAGGATCATTGGCAACCAATCCATAATGCCACAGTCTTCTAGGAAAAACTATGGTCTTACTCAAGCTTTGATTTTTTTAAATTCTCCTAGCCTCAAAACCATGAGACAATAAATGCACATTCTTTAGGCAAACACATTTTGTAACATGTGATTTAGCAGCTGTGATATTATGACAGAGGCATTAAATATTAAAGGAAAATGATATATGTGACATATTCACAAATATTTATACATAGGTAGACAGACAGAGAGTCAGACATGTAGATATAGATAGATGATAATGATGATGATGAAAGAAAGATTGATAGATGATAGAATGATATAAAAATGTGGCAAAGTATTAAAAAAATTTAATCTGGGTGTCTGGGTAGGAGGTATATTTTAGATCTCTGTATTATTATTTTTTACATATATACTTTTTAAAAAGATGCTTAGATTACATAAATGTTACATAAAAAATATAGGGGATTCCCATTTGCCCTGCTCCCAACAGTTTCCCACATTAACAACATACTTCATTAGTGAGGTACATTTATGACAATTGATGAACCCCTTTTTAAGCATTGCTACTAAGTGTGGATTATAGTTTACACTCTCTCACACAATTTTGTAATTTATTACAAGATATACAATGGATTCTATCTGTCATCGCAGTGTCATTCAGGACATTTCCCAAGTACTGAAAATGTCCCCATACTACACTTGTTTTTCCCTCTCCCTCTCCTCAGAACATCCAGTGGCCACTGCCTCCAAATCAATGATGAAAGTTCTTCCATTGCTAGAATCACAATAATCTCTATTGGAATACCAGTAAGTCCACCCTAGTCCATTGTTCATGCTCCAATCCTGAGGATTTGGGGTTGGTGATATCCACTCCACCTCTAATTGTCAGGGGCCTTAGATCTACTGGGGCAGACGGATAGGACTATCTTCCTTGCAGTTGCAGACTCTCTCTGTTCCTTGAAAAGGTCATTGTCCATCATCATCTCCTTGTTAGTTGTCTTGGTTGAGTCCAATGAACTGGAGAGCAGGTATTGCAACTCTGGTGAGATTCAGGGCCCAGCTGGCACATGGAGAGCCAAAGATTTAAGTCTCTTTGACCTGCAAATATAAACTCTAGCACTAACTCTAAGTTCAAATAGAAGGGGCAGAAAAGCCATGTGTAGGGAAACCACAACTGAGTCCAACTCTCACACTGGGGAGCAAAAATTTCCAAGTAGAGGCCACAGGCAAGGCCGCAAACTTCTGAACTGTAAGCCCTGTATATAGTGTCTGAATGTCTCTGCTATTTGAGGCAATATTTATTTTGAAAGTCAATGAGATTCTGGTGAGATAGGCCTAAGCATAACCTCTGGAATGACCTCCTGACTCACATTGAAGACTCTTGGCCATATAAATTCATTTGTCTTTAACTTTTCCTCCTTTTGGTCAAGGTCTTTTCCAGTTGCATTGCCTATTAGGGCTTGGTAGTACTCCCTTGGTGCTAGGGAAGCTCATCCACCAAAGTCATGTCCCATGCTGGGGGGAAGGTAATGCTGAGTTCAGCTTAGAGAGAGGCCATATTTGAGCAACAAGGAGACTTTAAGGAGGTAACTCTTAGGTACTCTACAATACTAGCCTAAGTTTCAATTTCAAAAGTAAAGGTTTATAAGTACAGTCATCAATATCAAGGACCCATCAATGTTCCATCCTTCTTCACTAGTCACAGCCCCTGTACTTGGAGGACTCTTACTGTTCCTTTAGAGAATGTGGCAGAGCTCCCGAAGATGGGAATTAGATATTCTTTTGGCTATTGTGTGAAACTCTAAACACCGTGACAATGCCCCTTGAACACTTGAACACATTTATATGCCTTATAGGTAAGCCCCAGGTGAACCTCCTCCCATGTATCCCCTATCACTGACACCCTGAACCAATGATCCTCCCCTGTCATAGTTGTAACAGTTCTGTGATCCAAAACATCTTAAAAAAATGAAGACAACAAAATAATCAAATATAATTAATAGGAAAAAGAAATAATGACAGTTTTAAAAATAAGAAATAAAATACAAAAAATTAAAAGGCATTTGGAGAATTAAAATAATGAAAAAAATATTTAAAACAATTTTTGACATTATTTCTTTCATCACAGCAAAATCTGATCTTTTGTACGTACAGTGACATTTTCTTACATTTTTTCCCCAATGTCTTTTTTTTTTTTCATTTTGTCTTCAAAGAAGTTTTAGGTTACAAAAATTTCACATACAAAATATAGGGGACTCCAATATACCCAATATCCTTCCTCTTTCCACCTTTCTGCTCTTAATAACATTTACAAGAGGATGGTACATTTGTCACATACCAAACTTATTCACTCTTCCAACAAATTGAGCAAGAATAAACACTACCAAACTCATTCTATGAAACCAATATTACCCTAATACCAAAGCCAGATAATGATGTTACAAAAAAAGAAAATTACAGACCCATTTCCCAAATGAATACAGATGCAAAAATCCTCAATAAAATACTTGCTAATTGAATCCACCTAACACATTAAAAGAATTATTCATCATGATCAAGTGGGTTTTACACCAGGTGTGCAAGGGTGGGTCAACACAAGAAAATCAATCTGAGTAATACACCACATAATAAATCAAAGAAGAAATATCACATGATTTTATCAATTGAAATAGAAAAAGCATTTGACAAAGTACAGAATCCTTTCTTTTTAAAAATACTACAAAAGATAGGAAGTGAAGGAAACTTTTTCAACATGATAAAGGGTATATCTGAGAAATGCACAGCTTACATTGTCCTCAAAGTTGAAAGACTGAAAGCTATCCCACTGATATAAATAACAAGACAAGGATGCCCACTGTCAGTACTTTTGTTCAATATAGTGATAGAGGTTCTAGCCAGAGTAATCAGACAATAAAAGGACATAAAATGCAACCAAATCAGAAAAAAAAAGAAGTAAAACATTCACTTTTTGCAGATGATAATATCCTTTACTTAGAAAGTCCTGAAAAACCAACACCAATGCAACTAGAAATAACAATTTCAGTAGAGTGTCAGGATACAGGATCACTATGCTAAAATAAGTGGTGTTTCTTTAGAGTAGTAACACACAATCTGAGGAGGAAGTCAGGAAATAAATTCCATTTATAATAGTGACTACAATAAACAAATTTGAGGAATAAACTTAACCAAGGATGTAATGCACTTGTATTTAGAAAATGACAATGCATTGCTAAAAGAAACTAAAAAAACTAAATATTTGGAAGAACAATCCATGCTTAAGGATTGAAAGACTATATATCATTGAGATGTCATTTCTGCCCAAATTGATACACAAATTAAATACAATCCCAATAAAAATTCCACCAGCATTTTTAAAATAAATGGAAAACACAATTATCAAATTTACTTGGAAGATTATGTGGTCCCAAACAGCCAGAAACATCTTAAAAGGAAAAGCGAAGTTGGAGGATTCTCATTTCCACATTTTAAATCATATTACCTAGCTACAGTGGTAAAAACAGCATGATCCTGGCATAAAAGATAAACACAAAGCCCGAAAGAACTAAGTTGATGGTTGAGAAATTGACCCTTCTATCAATGGCCAAGTGATTTTTGACAAGCTGGTCAAACCCACCCAGATCAGGCAGAAGAGTCTATTCAACCTATGGTTCTGGGAGAACTGGATATCCATAGCCAAAAGAGAGAAAGAGGAACCCTATCTCACACCTTATACAAAAATTAACCCCAAATGGATCCAAGACGTAAATATAAAAGGAAAAATCATAAAAGTCTTAGAAGAAATTTTAGGAAAACTTCTTCAAGATCTAGTGGTATGTGGTGAATTCTTAAACCTTACACCAAAAGCAGAAGCCACAAAGAAAACATGTATAAATGGGACTTCCTCAAATTTAAACACTTCTGTGATTCAAAGAACTTCATGAAGAAGATGAAAAGGCAGCCAATTCAATGAGAGAAATAATTTGGAAACCACATATCTGATAAGGGTTTGATTTCCATTCTATATAAAGAGATCATACAACTCATCAATAAAAGACCAAGTACAATCTCCAAAGTAGGGCCCACTGGCAAGGTACCAAACTCTGGAGATATCAGACATGGCCACAGGACCTGGTTGTCTCCAGAGCCCTCAGGAAACTCCACTGTTTGGGGTGGGGTCTACTTTGGCCATCTATGTGATCCTGCTGAGATCTGCATAAGTGTTACCTCTCTGATAACCTCCTAACTCACTTTGATGTCTCTTATCCATATGAACTCATTTGTCTTTACATTTTCCCCCTTTTACTCAAGGTCTTTTTCCAGTTGAATCACCAGTTGGTGCTTGGTAGAATCCCTCAGTGCCAGGGAGGCTCATCCCCAGGAGTCATGTCCTTCACTGCAGGGAATATAATGCATCTATATGCTGAGATTGTCTTAGAGAGAAGCCTCATTTTAGCAATAAGGAGGCTATCAGGAAGTAACTTTTAGGCATTCTACAACACTAGGCAAGTTGCAAAATCAAAAACAAGAGGCTCATAAGCATAGTCATCAATATCAATGGCCTATCAATGGACTATCCTTCTTCACTAGCCATTGTCCCTATACTTGAGGGATTGTTGCTGTTCCATAGATTGTGCCCCTGAGTGACACAGAATTGGACTCAGATGTGACTTCTCTACAAATGCCTCTTCTGTCCCTTTTATTAGAACCTATAGTTGGTGCTGGAGTTCGTAGGTGTACGTCCAAGACACTTGAATCTCTGAGCAATCCATGTACCAGCCGGGCTCTGAGCCCCAGTGGAGTTGCAACATCTACTGTCCAGTTCATTAGACTCACCCAAGACAACTAACAAGGAGTTGAGGATGGACAACAAACACACCAAGGAACCAAGAGAGTCTAAAACTGCAAGCAAGTGAGTCCCATCCATCAGCCATATGGGATCAAAGTCCACTCTCAATTAGAGGTGGAGTGGGCATCACCACCCTTGAATCCTCACGGTTGAGGAATAAAATATGGATTAAAGTAGACTTACTGGTATTCTACTATAGACATTGCAATTCCAGCAATGGAATAAATTATATCATTGTTGTAGAGACAGTGACCACTGGAGGTGCTGAAGTCAAGGAGAGGGAAGAAGAGGTGTAATTTGGGGGCATTTTCAGGACTTGGAATTGACCTGGATGACATTGCAGTGACATATACAGACCATTATATATCCTGTCACAGGCTACAGAATTGAGTGGGAGAGGGTGTAAACTACAATGTAAACTATAGCCCATGCTTAGTGGCAATGCTCCAAAATGTGTTCATCAATAGCGATGAATGTAACACACTAAGGAATTAAGTTGTTAATGTGGGGAGAAGTGGGAGATCTGGGGAGTGGGGCATATGGGAATCCTTTATATTTTTTTATGTACAACTTTATTTAATCTAAGTATCTTTAAAAGTAAATAAAATATATGTCTAAAAAAAGACCAAGTAATCCAATTGAGCATAGTATTTAAATAGATATTTCTCCAAAGAGGAAATACAAATGGCCAAAAAGCACATGAAAAAATGTTCCATATCACTAGCTTTAAGTAAATGCAAATCAAAACAATGGGATATCATATCACACCACACAGAATGTCCATTAATAAAAATACAGAAATCAATAAGTGCTGGAGATTATGCAGAGAAATAGGAACACTCCTTCACTGTTGGTGGGATTATAAAATGATCCAGCCTCTGCGGAAGAGAGTTTGGCAGTTCCTCAGGACACTAAATATAGAACTGCCATATGATACAGCAATTCCTCTACTAGGAATATATCCAGAAGAACTGAAAACAGTGGCAAGAACAGGCATCTGCACACCTAAGCTCATAGTGGCATTAAACACAATTGACAAAAGATGAAAACAACCCAAGTATCCATCAAACAATGAATGGATAAGCAAAATGTGTTATATTCATATGATGGAATAGTATGCTGCAGTAAATAGAAATTAAATTGGGACACATATGATAACATGGATGAATCTTGAAGACATTATACTAAGTGAGGTAAGCCAGACACAAAAGGACAAATATTGCATGGTGTCATTAATATGAACTATATATGAAGAATTAATGCATGGAGTTCAAACCTAGAGTATAGGTTATTAGGAGATGAGAGGAGGGTTGAGAAGAACTACTGATCCTTAATGTATGTAGAAGTTTTAATTAACTTTACTGTAAAGTGTGGAAATGTATGGGGTTGATGGTAACACATTATAGAGAGTAACAGCTGGTTTAAAAAAGGAACTGTGGCTGGAAAGGGTAGTCTAGGCATGTTAATATCAATTAAAAGAAAGAAAATAATCTAGGGACAGAATAACACCGTGAACCCATTGGTGGATGAGAATGTGGTTCATGGTACAGAAACAAGAGCGCTGTTCTGTGAACTAGAGTAGATGTACATCACTATTGCAGCATGGTGGGAATGTGGAGAAGCATGAGAAAATACAGTTGCTGTGAAATATGGACTGTGGTTAACAGCAATATTGTTAGATTCATTCATCGATGACAAAGATAAGCTGTGCTGATAATGGGAGAGTATGAAAAAAGTGTGTGAAATATATGCTAAGGACCATGGTTGGTGGCGGTAGTCTGATAATATCTCATGGTCTGTAACAAATGTTCCACCATGGTGTGGTGTGTTGATGAAGGGTTGATGTTTGGGAATTCTACATAAGTGCATGATTATTTTGTAAATTTACAACTTCTGTAAAAAATATATATTAAAAAATAAGAGTGTCGGTGGGGGAAAATATACCAGAAGTTAGATATGGACCTTAGTGTTACAAACTCTATTTACCTGTGTATGAAATTTTACACTGTCATCATTCTTTTTTTAACAGAAAATTGCATTAGCAAATTCATAGTGATGGTATTCCATTACTTCTTTGTTTTCTTTTGTGAAAAATAACCATATTAAGAATTGGAGATGGAAGAAATGTAGTGCTTAACCCCACTTTTTAAAATTTTTCGTACTTATTGATTTATTTTTCATAAGCATTGTTACTATTATGAGAATTTCTATTCATCAAGTGGTGTTTTTGCAAATTTTGTAGAAAGCTAAGAGTTAAAAATATGTGAGGCTCTCCATAGCTACATAGCAAATAAATGGCACGGTCAAGCTATAAAACATATATTCTCCTGTAGTCCCACAGATTTAACCCTGCTCTGCTTACACATAAATTCAAGCTAGAAACCTACAAATGATTGGTAATTCTGAAATAAAATATGTTCCCTCTGTGTTCCAACTGTGAAATCCTATTGCATTTTTGTAATTCACTTTAAAATATATTTATTTTTTTGCAATATGGTAGAAGTAGACTTATATAGAATTTAGTAAGGAAAAAATTAAGCAATTATTTTTAACATCTCAACTTCTACATATAGCTGGCTTAAATGGGTTAGAGCTTAGTATAAATATTGAAATTAGCAATTTTAATCAGGTTCATCATACAATGCTATAAGTAAGTTTTCAGTAAACTTTTTGGTATAAAAGAATTATTTTTTTTTTCTATCTGGTTGCCTCATCATCTTTTTGCTATGCAGGGGCCTGTGCCTCTCCTTGCCCCACAGGTCTGGGATGTCTTTTTTCCTTTTTTTAAAATTATTACCAGGAGGTCATGGGGATCTAACCTGGTACTCCATTTGGTAAATGGGAGCTCAACTGCTTGGGCTACATATGCTTCCCAATAACTATTTTGGAAGTTTTTTGAGGATCTGGAGATAAAGAGTAACAAAGAGAGAAAAAGCTATTACTCTTGGGATCAGAAGGTCAGTCTGAAAGTGACAGGCATCCTGCCTTTTTACAGTTAGCAGAGCTTCTCTATAAGTAGTTACAATTGTGAGGAGAAAAAGGGAGCACAGAGCAGGCATGTGGAGAGCATTAACAATGATAATTATCAAGTGCTAGATAAGCAAGTCTGAAAAGTATATTCTGCAGTTTCAGGGCAACAAGGAAAGTAGACAGCTGAAGGAACTTGAGAGGAAAACATTCTGCACTTGAGGGTTAAGTAAGGGTTTCACTAAAAGTGATTGTGAAAGGGAACTTTAAGAAGAAATAGGTATGATACAACATCCATTAACAACCCACACATATCAATCAATGACTTTATATCTCGCCTTATTCAAGTTTTGAAATATATTCAGATTATATGGGAAAACATAACAGTATTTGAGACAAAACAGAAGAATAAATACATTAAATTTAGTGAAGCTGATATTATTAATATATAAATACTTTTCCCCACAGGTAGTATCTACCTATCAAGAGTTACAAGTGATTCTTTTTGAACAGAGAAAACTAAGCACCTATGTAAATTGAATAAGTTCATGGAGAACCATGAGAAATGTATGAGGACATTTAGTGGGAATATTTAGTGGTCATGGAATGGATTATAATTAATCATAAAATATTTAGATGTTCTGAATAAATAGTACCCCCCCATCTCTGCTAAGATCTGCAGATTCATCATATAATCATAAATATTAACATTCATGGAACATTACTAATGAGACAGGGATGAATAGAAATTACCTATATTAAATCTTTTAATCTTCTAAGCAAATGTTTAACTTCCAGTAGATCCATTTTATAACTCGTGATAGAAATAAATGCAAATATAGGCATAAGCCCTTAAAAATTATATTTTTCTACTACCCTCTGTCCTGGAGACTGAAAGGAGCAGAGGAAACACTATGTTAGAACCTCCTGACCAAAACAAACTTAAGAGAATAAAAATGTATTAATGTGATTCAATAAAAGTTCTTAGGCTAATTCCTTCTAGATGTTGAACCTCCATGTTTCTTAGGGATTATTTGTCTAACTCTTCAGGGCCAAGGGAAATTTTCCTAAGATGCCCAACTCCACCATAGTGACTGATTCCTGCTTTCAAGATTTTCTGATGTGTGGGAGCTGAGTCTTACATGCCATGCTATTTCTACTAATGTATTTGGCAACACTGACTGGGAATCTTCTCATTGTCATGGTAATAGCATTTTGAAACTTCACACCCCAATGTATTTCTCCCTTAGGAATCTGTGTTGGGCATGTGCTACATTTCTGTCACTATTCCCAAGGCATGTGTCATCTTCATGCTTGACAACAGGGTGATCTCTGGGGTTGGATGTGCATCACATATCTTCCTTGTGCTTTTGTTGTTGTTGCATAGAGCTACTGTTCCCAATATCATGGCCTGTGACCACTATGTGGCCATCTGCCAGCCCCTCCATTACCCTGAGATCATGAACCCTCAGGTCTGTGTCCAGATGACACTGGCCTCTGTACTCAGTGGTCTGGCCTACTCTGGAATCCACAATGGCAACACATTCTTCTACCTGCCCTTTTGTCAGTCTAATGTGTTTCATCAGTACTTCTGTGACATCCTCTCTCAACTGGAGCTCACCTGCTCTAAATTCTTAAGTAATGAAATTTTAATTTTTATCTCTGTGTGGCTGATAGGTGGTGGCTGCTTTGCCTTCATTATCATGATTTTTTTTTCTTTTTTCTTTTCCTTTTTCTAATTTTTTTATTGTGGGTAAAAATCAAATTTTTCACAATACATACCAATATTTGTAAAATGATATATAAATACATAGGCATATATGT